>MEIZ01000220.1:43141-53757 GCA_001723225.1 Globodera ellingtonae | reverse complement strand
GAAAAAATGTGTGATAAAGGAAGAGAAATAGTGTGCAAAGTGAAGAGACTTTTAAAGTGAAAAAATGTGTGATAAAGGATGAGAAATAGTGTGCAAAGTGAAGAGACTTTTAAAGTGAAAAAATGTGTGATAAAGGATGAGAAATAGTGTGCAAAGTGGACTTTTAAAGAGAAAAAATGAGTGGCTGTTCAATTGGCGTGGGAATGTAGAGAAAGATGAAAGAGCGAGGGAAGATGTGCAAAGAAAGAAGGATAGAGTGAATGGGGCAGAGATTGGGGGTTGATAAAGAAAAATAAAAATATTTTAAATTCTTTCTTTTTATTAAAACTTTTTACCAAAATAACATGTAGACCAAATAATTTTTATTTAAAAAACCCAGTTCAAAAATAAGAAATGCGCTTTTTTTAGTGAATTTCAAAATAAAATTTGAAATTTCTCGAGTTTCYGCATCCCCGTCAGTGTTTTGCTGTTCCAGCTTGGCCTGTTCTGTTCCTGTTCTGTTCTAAGATTTTAGAACAGCACAGGAACAGGAACAGATTCAAAATCCTTGGAACAGGAACAGAACAGGAACAGAACAGGCCAAGCTAGAACAGGGTAAAAATTGAAGAATTGAACTTGATTGAGTAATATATTCGAAATTTTCCAATTATTCTTTATGGTCTTACGTGGCGCAGTGGTGAAACTGACTGACGCAATTCTATTTTGTCTAAAGTTCAACTTTCCTCAGTGAAAATCTTTTTTATTCTGTTTATTTTATTCCCTGCTGTGGTGTAATGGTGAGTGATGTGTGATTCCTGGGGCTGCGGGTTCAAACCACCAACTGTGTAAATGATTTGTCCCCTCTTTTTATAACTCTTTTTATGGTAAAGGAAACAATTTTTAAAAATATTTCAGTTTTAATATTTTTTGAAGGGATAAAAATATAAAATTTTTTTATTTGTTTCATTAAATTTAATCATAAGGGGGGACCCTTTTGTTTTCTAATTTTTAAAAATCAAGATCAATTTTTTTAACAATTCCATCAAAATCTTCAAAAAAAATTCCCCAGGCCACTCCCATTTCTAAAAAGCTTCAAAATTAATTTTTTCACTAAGGTTGCTTCCCATTCTCAAAATTGTATCGTCCCCGACCCTCCACATGACCAACCCCGACCTCCCCGATTTTCCCGCCCCAAGGGGTCGGGAGCAAACCTATTTTGAACCTAAAATAAAAAATGGGAGTCAATTCTCGAGTTTCGGGGGCAACTCTTGGTAAAGTTAGGTCTCGAGCACCTGTTCTGTTCCTGTTCTGTTCTCGAGGTCGGAACAGAACAGGAACAGAACAGACAGGCTGTTCTAAGATTTTAGAACAGAACAGGAACAGAACAGACAGGCTGTTCTAAGATTTTAGAACAGAACAGGAACAGGAACAGGTTCAAAATTGTTGGAACAGCAAAACACTGATCCCCGTATGGGGATCCCCGTTCCCCGGTTTGCTCATCCTCAAAAACGGGGATCCCCGGTTTCTCCGTCCCCGGCCCCGGTTTGGCCGGGGATCTCTCATAGTCCATATAAATTTTTGGCATTTTCCCGAAAATTTTATAAGAAAAAATGCAATAAAACGAAAAAAATGTTTTTGTTTCCTCCCAAAAATGCACCCCACAATAACCTTTTCTTGGACTAAAAATACAACCTAGGATCAATAATTTTCATAAAATTTTTGATTTTTTAGTTCCAAAATATGTGAAAACTTTATAGTTTTTTTAGTTCAGATAAATCCGAGCCCTAGTAATGGATAATTTTTCATAATTTTCTGGGACTGAAACTTGGGGCGCTGAGTGCTGGCARAAATCGCATTCAAAAATACCAAAAATTTTTTTTTGTAAATTTGTACCCGATTTTCAGCCATCCAGCTGCTTTCCGCTCCATTGCCGTTAATATGCTCATAAGCTTGTATCACCTTTGCCCTGCTTGCTTCATCCAAATATTTGAGTACCGTATTCGGAGTTGCATTAGAGTTCAGACGATGTAATGCTTTCAATTCAGCATCGGTTAATCCATCTTCTTGTATATCGATGGATGCCAATTTTGGGTTTGGTTGAATTTCAGCCTATTGACAAATTTTACGTGTAAACATTTGTTTGTGACTTTTTGTCGCTTACCTGTTCATCATCAGGTTCAGATTGTTTCATGAGTTTTGTTAGTTCATCATCATCATTCTTGGCTATAATTTTTTGTTTTTTAATACTATTTGTTAGGCCTAGGCTTAAAAGCTATTCTATTAACGGATAATCGGCAATCATTAAGAATTGCGGTCCCAACGGTTAAATTTTTGAAATTTTAAATGCATGTTTTACGGTAAAAACATTCCCAGGAACGCATTTTTATGCACCAAAATATCCCAAATCTGACCAACGCTAAACCTGCTATTTTTGGGCCGTATGTTTTCGAAGCATAAAAGCATAAACTAATGTATAACAGCGGTCCGATAAGTCCAAAGTAAAAATAAAGGGCAAAATATAAAATAATAAACTTACGCTTAGGCTGGTGCTCTTTTAACGATTCCTCTATGGCCTTTTGAATGTTTTCATCTTCCAAATCATTTTTAGGGTCTATAATTTTAATGCTTTTAAATAATTACAAATTATAAATATAATTCATATTTATCTATTATAATTATGTATAATATTGTAATTTATTGCTTTGATTATGTAAAGTTGCAGGTGGCATTTGGGAATTGCCGCTACTCGTAGCTTCTGACTCGGAAGACAAAACGTTTTGCGAATTTGAGGTAGATGGTTCAGCTAAATATTTACAAATTAAATATTTTTTAAATCAGCAATAAGTTGCTATTTCGATTTTGAATTAAATATAAATTCTTTGGTGATTTGGAGCAACATATAATGCAGGATTTTGGGAATAAATGCATATTTTGACATTTTTTGGCCAAAAATTAAAAAAAAAACAAAAAAGATAGATTTCTGACTGTTGAAAATAATTCATCTTAAATTTTTAGTCATTTCCAAAAAAAAGGCTCGAAAATTGAACTTTCACATAAAAATAATATAAGGGAAAAAATGGTTGCGCTGAAGTAGCCAACGCTCAAATGGCTGGAGCTGAAATGGTTTTAAAGCTTCAAAATCCGTCCCCTAGTTATATGATTCTTTTTTTCTATTTATTGTTTTTGAAGAGAGTATCTCAAAAATAGTATTTTCCACATTTTAGACTTCATTGGATTTCTGTCACCTTATAATTAAATAAAATAAAATCATTGTTTGAGAACAATCTCATAAATTGTGCAATTTTTAGCATCTATTTATGTATTAAAATGTAATTTTAATACTTAAAAATTCAACACGCTTAATTACATGTTATCATTARCAAATCAAATATTTTTTTGTCAAAAAAACATTTGATGTCAAACCATGGTCGTCGTGATGGCCGCCGTTTATGTCCCTCAAATCATCAGGACTGAATACTGTAACATTAATGTGMGCCTCCGAATCATTTGGATCGGTCGAGTTTGCATTTTCATTGTTAGCGTTRCCCAACAAAAAACAGAAAGTTAGCATCATGAGAAGTTGGCACAGCATTYTCAGGCACATGCTTGTCATCATCGTCTTTCTTGTTTAATTATTTAATTCTAAATTAACCTAACATTTCGTTTATTAATTTTATATAATTTATTTTAATATAAAAAGTAAATGTATAATGCTAAAATGAAATGATTATTACGCAAGCATTCTTCTACACATTATAATGCTAAAATAAAAGGCGTATTATATTGATTCGATATGACACGACTATTTTATGTGCGCAATTGGCTATATGCATGTATATATGCTAAAATAGATTACGTCATACTACAACCTATACGAAATAATAAAAAATATTAGATAGTGAATTGCTTGCAAAAAATATTTTCTGAGTTTAGATTCTAGATCAATTAAAGCTGAACTATTTTTTAAACAAGCGTTAATAATTTCAAATTCAATAAAGATTTATGGTGAATTTAGAAATTAGAGTCGCGGCCGGATAAATAGAGTTTTCGAGTGCGTTTTTTAGACCTAAAATAGCCAATCTACAGTAGAGTTGGTCGGGACCGGGATTTTTGGACAATTGGTGATGATTTTCGATTAAATTGACCAAATTGTGGCTGTATCGACATAGTCTCAGCTTTACGTCGTCAAAAATCAATTTAACAGTGCTTTAGTCACAAAAATCTGACACTCTGAGGGTTTATTTCACTGAAAAATGTACATTCTGATAGTGGACGCAAAAATCGTGAAAGTACGAAAAATATTGCTATGATATTTAAAAAAAAATTGGTATTCAAAAATGTTTCATTTTGTTTTCTTACTACATTCATACAAATTATCATATATCGATCCTGGTTACGCTTTTTTCAATGAAATACTCAAAATAACTCAAAGAAATGAAGTTATTGCTTATAATATTTCTATTAATAAATACATCAACTTTAATTTTGACGGTCAATGAAAAGCAATTTGAAGAATTTCTACCAACTTTTGATGAAATATATGGGAAAGATGGGACGAAAATGACCATGAAAAAATAAAAGTGGAAACATCGCCGTTAAACTCGGGAGAAAATGCACTAAATGAACAAGCTGATCATGATGACAATATAGATCAGGATGTTGAAGCTTATAATTCGGATTCGACTGATCAGAATCTTACACAGGAAGACCCGGATCGCATTGATCAAAGTGATGATGAAACAATTGAAGGAATTAATGATGAAAATGAATTCTCTGAGCAAGAAAAACGAGAAATAATTTCCAAATTTCACGCGATGAAAGAAGAATATAAGAAAAAGGGAAAATTACAAAAAAAGAATGGGTAAAATTGAGTAAAATTGGAAACAAATTGGGAGTCAATCGCGACAAAATTTATAAATGGAAAAAAGAATTTGGCTTAAGCCGCAAAACAAAAATAAAAAAAAAAGTTTTTATGAAAAGAAAAAGCCGAATTTATTGCACGAATGGATGAGATCAAAATGTGTCAACGGGGAGAACTGAATAACTTATTAAAGATTTGGGAATTTCTGAGACAAATTTTTTAATTGGAAAAAAGAATTTGGACTTTCCGTCAATTGTAAATTTATATAATTATGTTAAATTTATTAAATTTAATTTAGCGCAAATTAAATACTCCGATAGCGACAAATTGGAATTGATGCAAAAATATTACAAAATTAAGCGAACAAATCCTAAACTTAATGTCACCGATATTGTCAAAAGGCTGAATATTAGTTCAGTTACATTATACAGATGGAAAAAACGATTTGGTCTAATAAATAAAAATTCCGTTGATGAACATTCATTTCCGGAGATTCGGCCATCTTTTGCGGATAACGAGTATTCAAAATTAAAAAATTTTAATATTTTTTGCCTTAAAAGATAATTTAATTTTAAGCTTTAAATCAATTTTTTATTATAGCACTTCTGAACATCCGATGCCCTCGTCGGATGATAATTTGTGGGCCTGGAATCTGGCAACGAAAAAAAGAACTGAAAGAATTGAAGTGAACGCTCCGTAAAGAAATAAATTATTGCGATACATTCAATGAACTAAACTCTGCAAAAATTTGTCCAAGTTTTATTGTTAAAATTGTACCTTGATTTAATTTATCACAGTAAAAAATGTCAAGTTCTTGAACTTGATTTCGTTTGGCGAGTAGGGTTGGCATTAAAAAAAAATTAGAAAAAATTTCAGAAAATTGTTTGCGACATTCTAATTTTTCTACACCGTTTCTGACGCCTTTTAGATTTTTGCATGATGACTGCTCTGTGAATATGTAATTAAAAAAAAGTAGAAAAAAAGATCGGTCGCTTTATGATAAGCTTGTGGGCATTTAATTTAAAAGCATTTTCAAATTTTAAAATGTTTAAATAAGCTCTAAATCTTGAGATTTTAACAAAATCAAAAAATGTCATATTTAATGATCGAAAAACTGTTAGAAAATTGCATGAAGAAAGCACATAAACAATATTTTAGTTGACTGAGGCCGAGTTCACTGAATTTTTCTTTGTCAAAATAAGCCAATAGAACAATGAGCAAATGCACGCGTCTACTGCACACAATGTCACAGCCAAATCGCCAATGTAAGCAGACAACGACGTGCCAGTCAACTAAACATTTTAAATAAATTTGTAAGGATTTGTAATTTAAAAAAATGAAATTTTATAAAAAATAAAATTAATTACTTTATTGTAAATAAATGTGCTGTATCCGGGAAGAATGTCAAACAAAATCCCAGCAATAATTGTCCATTTAACAACGCGATTCTTCTAAAATAAAATACAGTTTTTAAACAATTTTTATTTTGATAAACTTTAATTTTATTGTTTTAAATCTACCAAATTGGCGACATTGCCATGTCTGGACAGCATTATAAGAAAAATTAAAGACAAAAACAATGCAATTCCGCCAAAAACCATTTTAACGAGTAACGGAATGGCACCTAACTGTTTGACAACTTGACAACCAACCAGCATACACTGAGAAACTAAATGCTTAAAAAATAAATAAACAAATTTATTTGAGCCCGTCCTGGACCTGGGTACAGACAGGCCTGGTTTTTTTCTGTACCCAAAGTTCAGGTCCAGTGGAACCTCAGCGACCCTGGTTTTCCCGGAATTTTGGTCCATGAAATCAAGTCTAGATACCTCCCTAAAAATCCAGTAACCGAGTCCAGGCATACATAACAAGCCTGGATTTCCTTGATCAAAAATAAACTCCTAAAGATGGTTTTACTGAGCAACAAACAGCAGAAATTTTGGTAGATTATCTACCCGTAAATTTAAATTTTCTGAGACAGATCGCCAAATTTTCAATTCCCTCACCCAAAAATCTAAACAAATTGATTGAAAATTGGTGATAATTTAACAGGTAGCATATTAAATAATTAATTAATTGCAGAGAAAAAGCCGCCATGAATTTGAATTGCCAAAGAGTTTGACTAAGAGAGTCCTCAGCAGATCATTTTCAAAATATTAATTATTTTTTGATTGTTATATTTTGACTAAAACATTTGTTTAAAAGTTGAATAAACATTGAATTATAAGCGATTTGGCTTGTACATTACAAGTCATATCTGTTATTAATTAAAAAATACTAATTTTTGAAAAAGTTCAGGCCCAGGCCTGGGGATCCAGGCGTCCTTGACCTGAATTTTCCTGGTTTTTTGTCCAAGAAATCAACCAGGCATCACATTAAAATCCCGGAATTTTCAAAATGACGATTACTAGAATTTGTACCTTTTTTTAGGTCCAACGGCAGCTCGACAATGAACCCATACAAACTGCATAACCAAGCAGCAAGCACAGTCAAAAGGNCTGGATTTCCTTGATCAAAAATAAACTCCTAAAGATGGTTTTACTGAGCAACAAACAGCAGAAATTTTGGTAGATTATCTACCCGTAAATTTAAAAATTTTCTGAGACAGATCGCCAAATTTTCAAATCCCTCACCCAAAAATCTAAACAAATTGATTGAAAATTGTTGATAATTTTGAAATAGGTAGTATATTAAATAATTAATTAATTGCAGAGAAAAAGCGGACATGAATTTGAGTGGCCAAAGAGTTTGACTAAGAGTCCTCAGCAGATCATTTTCAAAATATTAATTTTTATTGTTATATTTTGACTAACAACATTTGTTTAAAAGTTGAATGGCTTGTACATTACAAGTCATACCTGTTATTAATTAAAAAATACTAATTTTTGAAAAAATTCAGGTCAAGGCCTGGATCCAGGCGTCCTTGACCTGAATTTTTCCTGGATTTTTGTCCAAGAAATCAACCAGGCATCACCTTAAAATCCCGGAATTTTCAAAATGACGATTACTAAAATTTGTACCTCTTTTTAGGTCCAACGGCAGCTCGACAATGAACCCATACAAACTGCATAACCACGCAGCAAGCACAGTCAAAAGGCCAAATGCAAAAAGTATGGCCCTCACACGAAAAGTAACAAAACTAAAATAATTAAATTTTTATTTCCTAAATTTAATTCAAAAAAATATATTTACCCGGACATTATTATAATTAAGCTTCGTTCCAAACAAAGAAATATCACTGGCACTGAGCCACTTGTTGAATAGGACAAATCAAAAATGCCAGTCCAAAAGAGGACATATGGCGAATGTGGAGAAGCGGCATTTTGGGTCCCAATGTTTGGTAAAAAGCATACAAGTTTGTAGACTTGATACGGCAACCCTGTAATGTTAATGGAAAGTTGTTTTTTTGGCATTTTCGTCACGAAATTGGCAAATATTAGAGTTGGCGGGGATCGGCATCCCGGCCGGAATCGGTCGGGATTATCCTGGTTTTTGGAATCCCGATACCGGTTTTTGAAAAAATCAAAATTCCCGGTCCCGGTTTAACATGCTGGTCCCGATCTCGATCTCCGGTCATTTCCGTCTTTTACCAAAAATCCAAATCCCGGCCAACTCTAGCAAATATGAAAGAATTTAAAAAAGGGTTTAATTAATTTATTATCAACCTGTAATGGAGAGAAAACAGTGGGTTATCAAATAAAAATGCATTGTYGAAGAAAGCTTCTTTACTCGGAGTCGATTTTTTTGATAATTGGCACAAAACAAAAGACGGCACATCATCGTTATGGACACACATTTACAGCCAATTGACAACAAAGATTCGGCAAAATTAACATAATCAATAAAATTGAGCATCGYAAAAAAATTTTTTTTGAAAATTACAAAAAATTAATGTTTTAAAACTGAAGCATAAGGTAGGGAAAAATAGAGTTAAGCTTGAAATTAAATTAATTTTCTTAAATTAATTTTYAGCAAATTTAATTTTGTAAATTACACGTACTCTAATTACGGACGCCACATTTTGCGGACAAGACAATTCAAACGCGAAAATTGTGGATGCCAAAATTTTCGCCTCTATTTTTCAGCGCAGCCATTTGAGTCCCAAGAATAAAATCCCTTTTGAGTGCCAAACAAATAAATCTTTCAACCCCATAACCCATACCTATTGAATAAATATCCAAACCCTTAAAGAAGTGAAAATTCATAAGTACACCACAGGTGTCCATATTAAATAATCTTAATGTGCTTTTCATAACAGTTTTGAATAAATTACATATGCTTATTTGCTAGTTGGTCCATATTAAATAAAGTTATCATGCTATTCAATTAAGAAGAATATTTAAGAAAGGGGATTTTGAATTATCAATCAATATTAAATTAATTGATAAGAAGCCAATAGGTACTGAAGCTTTTGTCTTGTGAAACCCAAGCATCACAAAACAATATTAAAAATTACGAAAAATTAATGTGTTATTGAAGAACTTGAAAAACATCTTTTACTTTGAGAAATTAAATCAAGGTACATTAGAAGAATGTTGGAACTCAAAAATATTTGCCAGTTTTTTAATTGGTCATTCACCAAACACAAAATTAGATTAATTTAAATTGTGATAAATGAGTTATTGCTAACCTAAAAATTAAATTTTAACGGCAATGCTATGTAACTAGATAATTGATACCGTGTGGAAAAGAATACGCTTGAGTTTGCTCGCTTTTTGACAGATATAAAACAAAATATTTTAATTTCAAATTGCTACATTTAAATTTCAAATTTTAACAACAAAAAAAAACTTGGACAAATTTTTGCAGACATTAGTTCATTGAATGTATCGCGATAATTTATTTCTTCACGGAGCGTTCACTTCAATTCTTTCAGTTCTTTTTTTCTTTGTTAGATTCCAGGCCCATAAATTATCATCCGACGAGGGCAACGGATGTTCAGAAGTGCTACTAAGAAAAAAAATAACATAAATTTTGTTTTTAAATTGCCATAAAATTAAATATTTTAAAATTTGAATGAATGCTCCTTATACGCAAAAGTTGGGCGATTCTCCGGCAATGAATGTTCACAAACGGAATTTTTGTTTAAAATTGGGTCAAATTGTTTTTTCCATTTGCGTAGTGTCGAGTATCCAATGTTCAACATATTGGCAGCATTAATGTCTCTAATTTTAGAATTTCTTTGTTTAATTTTGTAATATTTTCCCATCAATTCCAATTTTTCGTTATCGGAATGCGCTGGGGAAACATTTTGTTACAAAAGTGTGTAAATTAATATTTAAAGTTTACCTTTAATTGGAAGTCCAAATTCTTTTTTCCAAAACGAAATGTGTCTTCAGAAATACCCAAATCTTTTGCAAGTTTATTCTGTTCTCCAAATTGACTCATTTTGATTTCATCCATTTTTGCAATAAATTCGCGCTTTTTCTTTTCGTAAAAACTTTTTTTGTTTAAGCCAAATTCTTTTTTCCATTTAAAAATTTTCCTGCGATTGACTCCCAATTTTTTAGCAATTTTCTGCTCAATTTTAACCCTTTCTATTTCAGGTAATTTTCCTTTTTTCTTATATTCTTCTTTCATCGAGTGGAATTTAGAAATTATTTCTCGTTTTTCTTGCTCAGAGAATTCATTTTCATCATTAATTCCTTCAATTGTTTCATCATCACTTTGATCAATGCGATCCGGGTCTTCCTGTGTAAGATTCTGATCAGTCGAATCCGAATTATAAGCTTCAACATCCTGATCTATATTGTCATCATGATCAGCTTGTTCATTT
>MEIZ01000220.1:31921-43060 GCA_001723225.1 Globodera ellingtonae | reverse complement strand
TACAAAAGTGTGTAAATTAATATTCAAAGTTTACCTTTAATTGGAAGTCCAAATTCTTTTTTCCAACAACGAAATGTGTCTTCAGAAATACCCAAATCTTTTGCAAGTTTATTCTGTTCTCCAAATTGACTCATTTTGATTTCATCCATTTTTGCAATAAATTCGCGCTTTTTCTTTTCGTAAAAACTTTTTTTGTTTAAGCCAAATTCTTTTTTCCATTTAAAATTTTCCTGCGATTGACTCCCAATTTTTTAGCAATTTTCTGCTCAATTTTAACCCTTTCTATTTCAGGTAATTTTCCTTTTTTCTTATATTCTTCTTTCATCGAGTGGAATTTAGAAATTATTTCTCGTTTTTCTTGCTCAGAGAATTCATTTTCATCATTAATTCCTTCAATTGTTTCATCATCACTTTGATCAATGCGATCCGGGTCTTCCTGTGTAAGATTCTGATCAGTCGAATCCGAATTATAAGCTTCAACATCCTGATCTATATTGTCATCATGATCAGCTTGTTCATTTAGATGCATTTTCTCCCGAGTTTAACGGCGATGTTTCCACTTTTATTTTTTATGGTCATTTTCGTCCCATCCTTTCCCATATATTTCATCAAAAGTTGGTCGAATTTTTTCATCTTTTGGTTCTTACAGACAAAATTAAATGTGCTGCATTTAAAAATAGAAATAATAAAAGCAATAACTTCATTTCTTGAGTAATTATTGGCTCTGAAATATAAATGTTTTATTTCAATTATTATCCAAATAAAAATAAAACTTCATTTATTAAATTTAACAGTGGAAAAAATAAATATTGTTTTTAGGCATTTAGAGCGATTACAAAATCTGAATTCTTTTTTAAAAAAAAAATGCAATTTTAATTAAATGAAAATAATATAATATTTTTAATTCACATAGTAGTAAATCAATAAATAAATTGATTTTTGAAAAAGCTTAGAATTTGGTTACAGCCCAGCCACACACAAAAAGTCATCAAAATTTTATTAAACATTTTGCTATTTCTTGGCTCAAAGGGGGGACCCTTTTGATTTTCAAATTCGTAATTTTTGGACCATTTTTAAACAAATTTCGTTAAATTCTAAAATTTTCCCGGCGGCGGTACCTACTGGCAAATCAGAACAAACTTTTAAAACGTTCTAAAATCTGCTAAAACATTTATTTTGGCATAAGTGTGAGCGCGTCGGCGGCATAGGCGCCGCCGAGAAATTTTTGAATTTTAAAGATTTGAACCAAAATTTAAAAATAAGACCGGAAAACCAGTACCCCCGGTTTCGGTTAGGCCGGGTTTAGACCCCCGGTTTTCGGCTTCGGTTTGGTTAACCGACCTTTGTAATACTATAGTAATAAAGTCAAAAACAAGTAATTTCAAGTCAAATTTTTCAAGTTTATGCTAAGCTTAAATTCAGAAAAGACAAAACTGACAAAATTACTTAAAAATTACGGATTTTTTTATGCAAAATTAGTAATCAGTAAAAATTAATATTCAGTATTAGCAACAGCCAAWTTAAAATTAGATTATTTAAATTGTGATAAATGAGTTATTGCTAACCTAAAAATTAAATTTTAACGGTAATGCTATGTATAATAATAATAATTGATACTGTGGCCAAGGTGGAAAAGAATACGCCGCTTTTTGACAGATATAAAACAAAATATTTTAATTTCAAATTGCTACATTTAAATTTCGAATTTTACAACAAAACTTGGACAAATTTTTGAAGAGTTTAGTTCATTGAATGTGTCGCGATAATTTATTTCTTCACGGAGTGTTCACTTACTTCAATTCTTTCAGTTCTTTTTTTCTTTGCSAGRTTCCAGGCCCATAAATTATCATCCGACGACGAGGGCATCGGATGTGCAGAAGTGCTACTAAGAATATTAACATTAATTTTATTTTYAAATTGCCATAAAATTAAATATTTTTAATTTGAATACTCATTATCCGCAAAAGATGGGAGATTCTCCGGAAATGAATGTTCAACAACGGTATTTTTGTTCAAATTTGAATCAAACTGTTTTTTCCATCTGTATAATGTATCTGAACCAATATTCAGCTTATTGGCAATATCAGTGACATTAAGTTTGGGATTTCTTTGTTTAATTTTGTAATATTTTTCCATCAATTGCAATTTCTTCTTATCGGAATATCCTTGAAAAAATTTGTTAACAAAATTTGTAAATTAATATTCAAAGCTTACTTTTAATTGGAAGTCCAAATTCTTTTTTCCAAGAACGAAATGTCTTTTCAGAAATACCCAAATCTTTTGCAAGTTTATTCTGTTCTCCAAATTGACTCATTTTGATTTCATCCATTTTTGCAATAAATTCGCGCTTTTTCTTTTCGTAAAAACTTTTTTTGTTTAAGCCMAATTCTTTTTTCCATTTAAAAATTTTCCTGCGATTGACTCCCAATTTTTTAGCAATTTTCTGCTCAATTTTAACCCTTTCTATTTCAGGTAATTTTCCTTTTTTCTTATATTCTTCTTTCATCGAGTGGAATTTAGAAATTATTTCTCGTTTTTCTTGCTCAGAGAATTCATTTTCATCATTAATTCCTTCAATTGTTTCATCATCACTTTGATCAATACGATCCGCGTCTTCCTGTGTAAGATACTGATCAGTCGAATCCGAATTATAAGCTTCAACATCCTGATCTATATTGTCATCATGATCAGCTTGTTCATTTAATGCATTTTCTCTCGAGTTTAACGGCGATGTTTCCACTTTTATTTTTTGATGGGAATCTTCGTCCCATCCTTTCCCATATATTTCATCAAAAGTTGGTCGAATTTTCCCAACTTTTGGTTCATTGACAGACAAAATTAAAGTTGATGTATTTATTAATAGAAATAATAAAAGCAAAAAATTCATTTTCTTGAGTAATAATATTATGAAATATAAATGTTTTGTTTCAATTATTATCCAAATAAAAATAAAACTTCATTTATAAATTTAACAGTGGAAAAAATAAATATTGTTTTTAGGCATTTAGAGCGATTACAAAATCTGAATTCTTTTTAAAAATTATGCAATTTTAATTAAATGAAAACTAATATATTCACATAATAGCAAATCAATGCATAAATTCATTTCATATTTTTTTATTTAGCATTTAATTGAAAAAAAGCTTAACTTGGGTCGATATATGATGTGTATGAATGTAGTAAGAAAACAAAATGAAACTTTATTCAATACCAATTTAAAAAATATATATCTTAAACAATCTTTTTCGCCCATTTTTTTTGTTCCGGCCGGCTATTGTTGCTTCAACTAGACGTGGTGGGGGTGGAACTTATGGGGAGTGAAATAGAGCGGGGCTTTGCCATTGGCTTCTGTTCCTAGAGGGTCTTTCAATTTTTTCCATTTCATCTTATTAGATTGGATTTTTTATTTATTTAATGCGATTAAATTACAGGTCCGTTCCTGAGTGGGCAAGCCCTCAACTGGCTCTGCAAGCCCTCTCCGGAGCCGGGCAAGCCCTTTCCGATCTATTTTAATTTTATTTGCATTAATTTGCTCTTCCCTTAACATTTCGCAAACACACATTTTTTTCACAAAATGTTCTAAATGTACAATTCGGTGTATTGTTCGCTATTCCGTTGTCGACTACCGAACCGTATCCAGAACGGTCCGAATCCAGACCAAGCCTGGTCTTGATTTGGACCGGTCAGAATTCGGACGATTTATGCTTGACTTGGATTCGGACGGCCTGGATCCGGACCAGTCTGGATTCGGTCCGTACGCCCCGTTGTTCTTTTTTGTTCCCGATTGTAATAATCTAATTTTTTGAATAGATATTAAGTTAAACAAATGCCTTCAAATGATTTTAACATATTAGTTAGTTTAGAGTAGGGTTGAGCCCCGACCCCTCGGGGACGGGAAAGTCGGGGCTAGGGGAGGCCGGGGTTGGCAATGTCGGGGTCGGAGACGACCAAAGGGACCCTTTTGGTCAACATTTTTGAAAASATTTTTTATGCTAAAAATAGTCCGAAAACATGTTATTTGACGCACTGATTACGAATTCGTCGATAGAAAATAAAATTAAGAATTTAAATCGTGCAAAAAATTATTGTGGATTTCTCGTCTTCCGGACATTTTTTAAACGCCGGAATTCCGGATTCCGGACATTTTTTAAAAGCCGGAATTCCGCATTCCGGACATTTTTTAAACGCCGGAATTCCGGATTCCGGACATTTTTTTAAAAGCCGGAATTCCGGTTTCCGGATCAAACTCGAAATTCAAAAAGTCCTTCCGGCCAAAGAATATTTCGTCAATCAATAAATTGCCAATAATAATATGATCATTGAAAAAAGATTTGCAAACAAATRCTTCAGATTGTGTTCTTTTGCTGCCCGTTTGCCACTCTGYCAGTCCAACAGTTATTTTTGTTTGACACTTTGATTGTTTYGACACGATTGTTTGCTCGAGTTTTGCAACGAATTCGTGAAATACGGTAATCCTTAACCATTTGTTGTCGGAATGAGTCGCCTGCCCACAGGAGCAACCAGCTGGAGCTGGCCACACTGCACGTGTCAAACACCCACGGGTAGTGTGTGATCAAAGCCGCCGACATTGTCGAATTATGAGTACTGACAGAAATACTGATGCAAATCTGAGTAAAAAAAACAAATTTACCCAAAAGTTGCGGTGTTTGAAAATGATTTTAAAAACATTGTTTTGATATAAAATGCCACCAACCATAAGGAAAGCGATGAGTGCATGCCCAAAAAAAGTGACCAATGCGTACACCAACAATTTCTGTTCAATTCGATCGGAATTTTTTTGGGTGCCAATTTTTTTCTTTGCCTTTGATTTGTACGAGACAAAAACGCAAATGTTTATCAATATACAAAATGCCATGAAAATGACGGAGAATGTGGCGTCCAAATTGATCAAGTAATTGCTAAAGGGCGCCTTAATGGAAACGATTTATTTTAAAAAATGCTTTTGTTGCATTCGTAAGCAAGAAAGTGTGGCCACAACAGGAAAAAGGAGTACCAATGAGGGGAGCCTTAAAGGCCGGGACCGGGATTTTTGGTAAAAACCGGGACCGGGAATGAGAAAATTAAAAACTGGGATTTTATAAGGGGGAAAATTAATCAAATCCCGGTCAAAAAACCCGGGACTAATGGGCAAAAACAAAAATTTGTCAATTTTGAAAAAACCGGGATATATAAGGGGAAAATTCAGTCCCAAATTGGAGCCTTCAGTACCAGTCCTCGTCCCGGCCTACTGTATTTACGCCCGTTGCTCGTTGGTAAGAGCAGCTGCCAACGGTTTGGGTAAAAGTTCTTGGGTTCGACTCCCACCCCCCGGGTACGTATGTGTTTATGTTCCACAATTGTTACTTCGCCGGCTTCCGAAAGTGAGAAGCTCTGCTGACCGGCATAATTGGAGTGTTCCTTTTGGAGAATTCCGTCACTTTTGAACATAACCCAATTAGTGCAAATTGGCACACAAAAAATGACAAGCGCAACAAGCGGCAGAAACTTTCGCCATAACTGAAAATGTCTTTTTTAACTTTTGGGAATAAAAAAAAATCCACCAAACTTTTTCATGCTTCACCGGCACAGCGATTGCGGTCAAGCGGTTGAGAAGGATGAAAGCGGTGGCCAAATTGTTGGCCTGGAAGCTGTACCCGGTGAGGAAGAAGGCCATGCCGATCATCCAGTTTGGGAGCATGGAATACACCGGGTACAGGACGGAGCCGAAGAGAATGGGCAGTCGGTAGCAGTAGAACGAGTCCAACACGTACAGCAAGTCCTAAAAGCATTATTGTTTAATTTAATTTTTCCAAAATAATTTACCGGAATTGCCCGAATAATGAAAAGTGAGTAGAATGAGGTGTGAAATTGTTTGTGCCGGAGAATGGTGACAATTTGGGCGACGTAAAGTGCCATCGACGGGAKGCTCAGACAAATGGCAAAGTAAATGAACGGGTCTCGTGCCGAAATTAACCACTCGAGAATGTCCATTTATTTTATGTAATAGAATAATCTTATTAAAAGTGCCTTTAAAAAGATTTCTGTTTACCTAGATTACTGCACAAGAAAATAATGAAATCTCGTAGACAATTAACAGTTCAAATGTGCACCAACTTTTAGTTAATAATAATAAAAAATTATTGGATTCGAATTAGATAAGCATGTTTAATGAATTCCCAAGAGAAATGACAATGAATGGCGCAAAGATACAAAAAATGTGTTGAACTCTTGGGGCTCATGGTCGTCTTGTGGTAAACATGGTTAACGACGCCTGTTCACGTCAACGATGTTGTCATTTTTGAATTTTCTGGGAAAATTACAAAATTCTCAGATTATTACAAACTACCCACCCACTCATTTGTCAATTTCACCAAATTCGCGAAATAATATACTATGTACATTTTTAGCTATAAATTGGAATAAAACCAAGCCGTTTCCGTTAAAATTTATGTAAGTTGTTAATATTTGATTGAATTTATATTCAAAATGAATACTAAGAATGCCGAATAGGTATAGGTATTGCAAATTCTTGAAATTCAAAGCACCCAAAAAGCAATCGGTGGCAATTAAACTGGCCAAAAACAAAGAAAAAAGCTGAATTGTGTTTGGTTTTTACGTTTGATGGTTAAGTTCTGTGTGCTGTGTGCCGCTTTCGATTGTCACTCTCAACATGAAGCAGTGGCTTTTGTTCCCTAATGTAAGAAAGCCAGTGTGCCCAATTAGCTGGAACAGTTAAAACTCGAGCCCGGACTTGAGCTTTGAGCGAGAGCTCGAGTCGAGATTCTCGAAAAAAATCTCGGTCTCAAAAAATCTCGTGAAACTCATTTTTAGTCGAGCGAGATCTCGAGGTCGAGATTTTCGAGATCTCGAGACGAGATCTCGTCTCGTTCCGGGCTCTAGTTAAAACACCTAGGGCGATGGCATAAGATCCATAAGAGGGACGGCTCATGGGACGCCCGCTAGCTCACGCTCAGCCGGTAATAGCATTGGGTTGGTGTGAAGCTGAACATTACACCAAAGGGCTCCCGGGCAATCCGTCAGTGATTATTAAAAATCGAAAACAAAAGGTGTTTCTAACGGTATTCCGGGGCGTAGAGTCAGAATCAGGGCTGAGCGAAACTCGGCTCACACCCGAAACCCGAGCCCGAGACAAAATTTTTTCCCGAACCCGAAACCCCAAAATACCCGAAATTTTGGGTCACACCCGACCCCGAAATTTCGTCCAGCCCTGGTTCCCATGGAAGGCAATCCTGTTTCATACCCAGCAAAAAGCTGCCATATATTTATTTTTAAAAATTAAAAACACAACCTTTTTTTATTCTTTTTTTAAATTTCAAATGGCGGTTTTGACGAGCGCGGTCTCAATAATTAAATTATTTAATTTAATTTACCGTCTTATTATTATTCATGACAGTATCTGTCGTAATATTTTGTTAAAAGTATTTTCTCAATGTTGATTTGAATTTAAATAAAATYCGAAGATTGAAAGTATTTCAATAACCAAAAAATCAAAAAATTATATAGCTAAAAATGAAGAAATTTTCAACAAACATAAGAGTTAATTTTAAAAATGCACCAAATTTTATGTGTTAGCTTTTTACAATTTGAACACTTTTTAAACAAGTGATTTCGTAAATATTATGTGAATTTAACGTGGTGTTGATAAAAATAGTACTTTTGTCCAAAAAATACAATTCTTACATTGAAACAAATTATCCATTTTCTCACGCCTACATAAAATTTAGACATTTTTGGCACAGTGTGAACATACAAATTTTTGTCACAAAAAAGTAATGCGAATCCTTTATGTTTTACGCAACTAAAAAACTGACGCATAAAAAAGGTATTTCTTTAAGTAAAATTAGCGGAAAAAAGAGCGTTGTTATAAGTAACTAAAAAAATATATATCAGTGTAAATAATTTAAATTTTTTGGGTGTTAGTAGAATATTATAATTTTCAATAACATTTTTGGAGTAAAAGAAAAAGAGGAATAGTTGCACTAAACGCAGCATCTTAAATTAAGATAGAGCGGGATCCTGGTCGGGATCGGGAGGATTTTATCCCGGTTTTAGTCGATCCAGAGAGTCGTAACTGGGACCAGAGACTCACCAAAAGTTGATCCCAATCTTGGGTTCTTCAATCCCGGTTAATCCCGATTCGATTAGGGACGGCTCGTGGGGGTGTTTCTAGCGGTATTCGGAGGCGTAGGGTCCGAATCTGACCTACGTTTTGCCTAATTCTAAATCCCAAACCCGAATTGAAACATTTTTTCTTTAAAAGTATTTCCTAATTTATTAAAAAAATGATATATGAGAGAAATGTGAACAGGTTTCAGTATTTTTAATTTATTTTTTCACTGCAAACAATTCCTTCAATTCCGGCATTGCTCGAAGCAGATTCTTTTGCACTTTGCCTAAATTGTACAAATTGTTAATWTTGTTTAATTTTCGGGAAATGTGTAGAGATAAATTTTAATTATTACGAAATTATAGGTGTTAATCMATCTCATCACCAACCCAACTCATCATCTYCAGGTTTTTGACAAACTTTTAATCAGAACTTTAGTCAAAKTTAACATATCGGTTTGAATTAAAGTATTATATTCGRCACATTAGASCTTTCAAATAATGCTAATTATAGTTATAAATTTTCAAGCTTCGGAGGTGATGATTTGGGGGAGATCCGAAATTAATTTATTTTAGGATAGACTCCTCGACCCCGAGACAACATTCTCGCCTTCGTTAGCCATGCCGACCCCCGACGGGTTGGGAAGATACTCTCTCCTAGTTTATATTATTAAATTAATTATTTTAATTATCCACCTAAGTGATTGCGTGGCAACGGCATGAAATGGACAGCCTTAGGGATTTTGTAGGGTGCCAATAATTCCTGGAAAGCCTTCTTCTCGTCAGCAGTCAATTTGTGCGCACCGTTGAGCTTATSCTTAAATGAATCGGAAGCCTCGCAAACCGCGACGACGGCCTCGCCAAAGTCGGGATGTGGCACGCCTTCAAATAAGAATAACCAATTTAATTATTAAAATAAATAAATRCATATAATTCAAGGATACTGGTAATTTATGGATTAAAATTAATCAAAATAATTAATAACAATTTTGAATATACATTAAATTGAGTATAAAGGATACTGGTAATTTACAGGTAACAAATGAAATTTATGAAGACATTATATTAATAAATGGATTAAATTAATCAAAATGATTAATAACATTAAAGTGAGAAAACCAAAATTGATCATTTTCATTGTTATAATATAATAATTATTATTTTATTCCAAATAATTCTAGCCCACCAATTATTGCGCATTCCTTCAGCTTTTCACCAAAAATGTTGGTCACCACATCCTCCACTTCAGTGGGATAAACATTCAGCCCGCCGGTGATGATCAAATCCTTTTGACGACCTTTGATCCAAATGTAACCTAAAAGCTCATAAAACAAAAAATATTATAAAATTTTTTTAAATCAAATTTTGATACATTTTGTAGTAAAAATTCTATTATAAGTCATCAATCTCACTAGGTACTAACTAATTCTAAAAAGTTTTTTGTAGAAAGTGTTATTTTTGAGCTTCACTCACTCATCATTAGAGTTAAGGATTTTTATCGTTGATAAAAGATTTTAATATGAAACTGCAAATCACAAAATTAATTTATTGTTTTTAAATCCAATTTTATTGAATTTTACCTTAAAAATAGAAATGTTATGCCTAATTTGGCATTTTTTGTGCCTATTTAAGCACCTATTTTGCAATTTTTTTTTTGCCTAAAATCCTAGCCCAAAAAAATAATTCAGGAACTAAAAACCGGGCCCTAATCATTAGGAAACGAATTTTTAGGCCCTAAAAACTTGCACAAATCACATAGGCTAATTTTTGTAAAAAAATTTTTCAATGATCCGGAAAAAATTCCAAATTTTTGCAACAATAAAGATCTTGCTCTAAACTATTTTTGTGCATAAATTCAAAAACTTTCGATGAGCTTGGACAAAATTACAAAATTCAACTTAATCATTTATAAGATTTTAGGGCCTAAAAATCCGCGCCCTATTCATCACACATAGCCATAGCCTCTTTTTTTTTACCATTTTCATCAATTTCGCCCATATCGCCGGTGATGAAGAATCCGTCTGCAGTGAATTCCTGCTTGGTCTTCTCGGCCAGGTTCAGGTAGCCCTTGAAGAGGCTTGGACTCTTCACCTCAATGACTCCATCCTTGTTGATGCGTGCCTTAAATCATTTTAAAACAAATTTAAATAATAAATTAAAATTTTTATTGTTGGATTGGCAACAAAAAAGGCGGCTAAAAACGCTAAATTTTACAAAAAAATTATTATTTCTTATTGTACTTGAACTCCCTTCACTGCCGGGCCTACAGAGCCGGCAGTTCTTGTGTTTACGGGCTCATACGGATTTGATGTGGACACCAATGTTTCCGTCATTCTTCATTAACGCAAGAATAATTTTAAAAAATTAATGTAAAGAAAAAAATTTAAATTAAATTAAATTTTTCATAATATATGGGCGGGTCAGTTGATTTTGAGCAGCTATAACTCTTTTCAAATCATCCAACAAATGGTTGTTTGTCTTCATTCAAGTAAATGTGCGCTAAAATTTGTTAAAATCAAATAAAAACGATCAATTAAGTTGGAGAAATATTATGACCTAAAAAATCGAAAAAATCCAAGAAAAAACACCGATTTTTRCCAATCTTTTGTTCTTAACTTTTCTCAAACTTAACGGGATTGTTTTGATTTTCAACAAATATTGCCCATTTAGAGCTTTTGTAATTGAATATGAAAAGAATTATGACTGCTCCGAGACTCAACTGACCCAGACTCAACCGAAAAAATTCAATATTAAGAATAGCACGCTGAGCTTAAAATAAAATAATTATTATTTAATTTCAAARAATGTCTGATCTGATTGATGAAAATCATCACCCGTAGCGTTCCAGAATGCGCATGCCGGTCATCTTTTCGAATTTTTCGAACACTTGAGGTGTGAGTTGTGCTGAACCGCTGATGAACACGCGCATGTTCTTCACTGCCGCTCCGTTCAGGCCGGAATGTTCGACCATTCGACTGTAAATAAAATTTATTTTAAAAAATATCAAAATTT
>MEIZ01000220.1:0-17671 GCA_001723225.1 Globodera ellingtonae | reverse complement strand
CAAAAAGGACGCCAAGCCTAAAAAGGGTTTGTTTTTTGAATTTTCTCCCAAAGTTATTGTTAAAAATAGATGAAAAAAGTAAGTCAAAGAGCGTTGCAAAGAAAGACAAAGCACCCAAAGCTAAAAGCGTCGTAAAAGCCGGTACTATTTGACATTGTTTCTATTTTAAAATGCAAATTTTAGCCACGAAACCTAAAAATGCCAAATCAACGCCAGGCAAAGAAAAAAAATCTCCGGGTAAATGGCATTCAAACTTTTGCTGTCACAGTTGCGTGATTTATTTGAATATGTTAAGCGACGCCAAAAGCCATCAAAGCAGCGGAGCCCAAGCCGGAGTTATCGGTGCCCGGACCATCCAGTGCTCCAGTTGTAGCTGAACGGGACGTAGTGGAGGCGTCGGGCAATGACTTTGACACCGTCGATGATTTTGGAGCTGAGAACAATGAATTCGACGAAGACAACGATTTGGCGGAGGAGGAGGAACCGCTTAACGATGACGCATTCGATGACTTCAGCGGCATGGGGCTGGACCAGGACAAGCCAAAATCCAATATGGACGAATAAAGAAACGGAAAACTCTTATTCGGGACAAACGGAATCAGCACATTACGACAAAATGCCATCGTTGCAACAAAATTTTCAATGCATAGCAATTAAATTAGGAACAAATTATTTATTGTTACAATAAAATATAGAAGTTTATCGTCGAGTAAAAGTGCCTGTTTCCCAGAATTTGATTACTGTGTCGGACGTGTTTCTATTTGTTACAAAATTAATTTGCGGAATTATTAATTTAGCACTAAAGGTGGCTCCAAGAAGCACCTTACATTTTAACAATTTTGTGATAATAAACCTTTATGACAAAAATGGAGATTTTGAGGAAGCCAAAAGTTAAATTATTCCATTAGGTGTTAAGTGTTAAATCCACAACCCTTTCTAGCGATTGGTGCGCCGTAGACGCACCTAAACGGCTAGTGTGCTAAAAAATGAAAAAATCAACAGCAGACTGTACTCATTTGTACAGTATGGGATGATTACTACAATACAGTATGGAATGAACGGATAGTTCAAAGGGGACTACAGAGCACATATGGCGGCATGTTAGGTTTTACTACGAATTCGGTCGGGAAAATATTACAAATATGGAAATTTAGAGAAATGCCAAAAGTTACACGTCGTCTTAGCCCGCTGAAAGCAGCCCCTGTGATCAAGTGCACATATTTATCGATCAATATCTCTGCTTCTTTGGCCATAAATGCCTCGCTTTCTTTCATAAATCCCATTAGCCCTGAAGGCAACGCTTCAATTCCCCCCCCCCCCAAATTGGGAGGGTATGACATAAACAGGCGCCCAATGCCACGCACCCATTTTGTCCAGTTTCTTTGTCAAAGTAAGGCAATGTATAATGTGAATTAATAAAATAAATGATGACAATGCCTTTCCATCTTTTCCTGGGGAACCTTTTTCACTATTTCTTCATGGGGGAAACTATTTTTGTTAATAGGGGCAAAATCATGCCAATGCCAACGCAAAATGCCAACAAATTCTCTCGCATCCCCTCCATTCTCTCTTTGTTGACAATGCTATTTCTTAAGCTTATACAAAGTCACATTCAAAGCCATCGATTGAAAGCCGTATAAAAGCGGTGGGCAATACAGCAGAAAAGCATCATTCAACCCCATTCTTTATTGCTATTACCTAACTCAAAATGCGCACAATATTTTGGTTCATTTTTTTTTCAAAAACAGAATTTTAATTGCTTAGAAATTTAACTAAAATTTAAATACCGTTAAAAACCTTGAAAGATTTTTGCTTTCCCATTCCTAAAAAGCAAAAAGATGCCGTATTTTTAAATTTTGGTTGCAAATCTCTTAACAAATTACTCAAAGATTCAAAATTTTCTCGGCGGACCTCCGCTACCCTCAAATTCAAAAACCATCTAAAATTTATAAAAGATTGTTTTAATACATTTATACGCGAAATTTTTGTTTATTATGCTATTTTACTAAAAAAAAGTGCAGTGCCAAACCGGCCGCGACAAACTGTTCGGATTCGTTTAGGGGTGTATGTTATCCCCGAGTCGGGGATGGAGTTCGGGTCGTGATTTTCGGTGTAAGAAGTGTCGGGGTAGGGGCTATCCCCGAAAAACGGGCTATTGCGTCGGGGGTGACAACCTCATTATACTAATGAAAATTATTTTATATATTATAATTGGCGACAATTTTCATCAAAAAAATCAATGCATTTATCTAAAATAAAATAAAATTTTTATTCATTTTTATTATTTGGTTGGATAGAAATAAATTATTACTTTTATTTATAAAAACAGATTTTATATTTTTAAAAATGAACATCTACTGGAATTTTGCTTTATATTTTCTTATATTCCAACCAGTGGTCGTTTTATYGGAAGGTATAAATTAATAATAAAACGATTTAAATGTTACAGCGTGGAAACTGGACGGTGAAATTTAAAACGTTTGGCTATCTCACGACTTGGTCGGAGGAGTCTGGACCTAAAATATGGACTAAAAACCCCAAAATATTAACCAAAACCACAATTTAAAATATAATATTTTTCACTATAAAAATTAAACACATTTCGTAGGCCTAAATTTTCATTGTGCTTGAAAAAATGCATACAATATTGAATTTCTTCAGGAATTTTCTGAAAAATCGCAAAATATTGCTTTATTTCCAAAAATGTCATAAAATATGGTTTTTTTTCAAAAACACGTAAAAACTTGAAAATCTCGACTCTAATAATTAGGGCTGGGATTTATATGTGCTAAAAAACCCAAAATATGTATGTTTTTATGTGCTTAAAATGCTAAAATATGTATTAAAAACCCAAAAAATGCCAAAATATGTGCTAAAATATGTGCCAAAAATGGCCAAAATCTAGTCAGTTTATGCGTAAAAACCTTTTATCATCTTTATTAATTTTGCTCCTACAGTTGTAAATATAATATTTTTCACATGGTTTGGAAAATTTTATAAAAATATCAAAAGTAAAAAATTTTAGGGAAAATGTCGATCTTTGTAGTGAAAATTTTTAAAAGTCGATCCTTAGGGGTGTATTTTTCGTTTATGTGYTAAAAAAATCGCCCTAATTCAAAAAATTTTCAAAACAAATACAATTTTTGGGCTTCTTTCATGGTAAGGAATCCACGAAAAAAAATATGTTAAAACATAAAATCCCAGCCCTACTAAAAATTAATTAAAAAATGTTTTATTGTTGGAATCAATTTATTTTTTTGTAGTTCCAATGGTAAATGAACAACGATTTGTCCAAAGTTTGCTCAACTACTGCAAAGGCTATAACAAAATGGAAATGCTGCTCAAAAATGGCTTCAATGACTTTTTGGTGACTTTTCAAAAGAACGAGAAAAGTTGGGAAATTGTAATGCCGAGTGCAATTGAGAAGATGAAAGATGAAATTGAAAAACAAATTGGGCTCCTCAATGAAGTAGGCGTTTAAATAATAAAAACTTTAGTCTTCCCCTTATTTTTAATTATTATATATTTATGTAAATTTATTTTTGTAGAAACTTACGCTTCCGCTAAATAGCGTTGAGCAAAATCGCCTATTTTTGCTATCAATGCACAAAATTGCGCTTCATTTTGTTCAACATTTATTTGTTAATGGATTGCTAAATGATGAAGAAAGAGATGGATTGGTATATTCTATTAAGCGTAAAATGGAGTCCATCTTTGAAAAGGTTTGTGAAATTTTAAAGGATCTGAAACAGGTTCAAAAAATTTATCCTGGAAATTTTTTTTATCGATCTCTAGTACAGGTATGGCCCCTGCAATAAATTAATAAATTATTTTGTAGGATTTGAAATATTTTGAAGGAATTGGACAATATTATTATGGAATTGAGACGGGCAAAGAGCTTAAGGAATTGCTTGGAAAATTCAAAAATGAACAAAAAAACCAAAATCAACTTGTTAGCATTGAGCAGATTGGTTTAAATTATTCGATTTTGGCAGATTTTGTTAAGGCAAAATTGCCGGATTCGATAGGAGTCCTTCTTAGAGAAGGAGGTGACAAAATTGTGTATATTTTTTTTTACTAAAATTTGTTTTTGCATTTTTAGAGTCATTGGCACTGTTTGATTGGTGCCATAAAAATCACAGGCAAATTTCGATGACAGAATTGGCGTATATTGTCGAAAAATTGCGCGAATTATTGTTTCCCGATGTTCCAATTGTGGAATGGGAGCGGAAAAGGAAACAAACATTACGCGTTGATTTAAATCAACTCAAAAATCGGCTAGACAAAATGCCATATGATCAAATATTGCCAAAAATTGTTGGAGAAAAATTTGGAAAATTCCTTGACAAATTGTTTGATGGCTTCAATTTTATTGCAAGCAGCCATTTGGAAATTAGTGAAATTGATAGAAAATTGATTCTTTGTTTTGAATTATCGAAAATTGCTTTTGAATTGCTTGAAAAATGTTTGCACGGTAAACAAATAAATATTCTTAATAATATATATATTTTAATTCAAATTTAGAATTCAATCCGACTGGAGACGCCAAAAATATTCAACAAAAATTATTTCATTATAAATTTTATGAGGAATTGAAACAAGGTTTTAACATGTTCCGTTCTGATGCATATTTGGAATTGTGAGCTGTTTGCAATTTTTTAATAAGCTTTGTAACGATTAGAAAAGAGCCAGGGCAAAAATCTTCCTCCCACTCCCAGAAAAAAATTTTAGTTTTTCCCGCTCCCCCTAAATAATTTTTTGCTAAAATCAAAATGTTACATTTTTTGGACCAATTTATTAGCGTTGGGTACGGTACGGTTACTACCGCGATAATTTTGGGTATTACGGCGATAATTTTTTCGATATTTTACCGAATTACCGTTACCGATTACCGAAAAAAGCCATTTCTTTACCGCGGTAATTTTCGGTAGGTATTTCGGTAAAAATGTAAATTATATTGAATTGTTCCCCCAACATTTATTGAGCAATTCTGAGAAGGACTCGGGGGTTATCGTGGTCGCTGATCACGAGTATGACATCAGATTACCATAAGACATCATCTTATCTATGATTTAAACATCTAAGATTTTTGATAAAATACAATTTTTTCAGTCACTAAAAAGTGTTTCTAGGGGTATTCGGAGGTTGTGGGACCAATGTTCAGCAGTATAACTCAACAAAGACTAAAAGCTAAAATTTTAATCAAAACGTATTTTTTTTGTCATTTTAAATATAAAACAATTAGAACTTATTACAGTTTATATTATTGACAAAAATTTTATATTTTAGAAGAAAAACGACCAATGTCTTTGTGAAGTACCGCAGTATTTTGAGCTATTTTCAAGTCGATTTTAAATATGAAAATGTAATTACCAGTGAACTTCGAATGAAATGTTAGTTTAAATGTTTTAAATATTATAACAATTAAACGAATGAAATGTTTAGTTGAAATTCAATTAGAAGAATTTGGAGAAGTAATTAAAATTATTGGCCAATTTATTTACCAAAAGTGCGGGAAACATTTGTGGAATTTGGTTGACAAAATGGATGAACTGACCAATTGTTCAAACCGGCTTGATTTTGCCGAATTTGGCCGTAGATTTGGCACAAATCGTTCGTTTATGTTGGCAAATTTGGTTGTGAATGTGTTAAAATGTGAAGCAGAGGCAAATGGAGCGGACAAATGGGTAAATTTGATCAAATAATAAAGCATAAAATAAAGGTTATTTTTCAGATTTGTCAATACAACAATCACATTTTTGAACAAATTACAAACGTTGAAATTGGAATTAAACGGTTTGTTCTAAAAGGACTGCTTCAATTTGGCCGTTTGTTCATGAAAACTGATTGTCTTGGTGATTGGCGAACATTTATTTGGAAGAATATCTCGATCACATTCATTTCATACAATCGCCCTGTGGGGGCGCTCAAAAAGTCTTTAGAAAAAGGTACAAAATCAAAATTTTTATTTATTTTTCATTTTGCTGTTATAGTCGGTCTGATCGAAGCAATGGCTGATGAAATTGTCGAAAATCGCGACAGCCCTGTTGGCGAAGGCGGGCGTTAAACGAAAAAACAATTTCCGATTGAACTAATTGGGGGGGAGGGGAAGATTTTTGTTGTTCTATCTTTGAGGGTGGTCTATATTTTCCTTTTTTATATTTTTCATTAAAAGGTGTGGGGTTTTGGGGTCGAGGAATTAGCATATAACCTCTAACCTCCATTTTAACCAATTTCGAACCCTGGGGACTGTAGAAGAATGAGCTACTATTTGATTTCGGATGATGAAAAGCATTGTTTGAAGTATTAGAAACTCTTTATGGACGAAAGAGACGGGGACTATCATCTATTTATTTTATTTTTTTGGTGTTTTACAGAGGAACTAATTTTNACTAATTCTTCAAATTTTACTTGACATCTGTTACCGTAATTTTGGAATTTTTTTGTAGTTATGATTAGTATGTTAATTTAAATTTTCATGCTTCTTTTTTTTATTAGTTTAAAAAAAGAACAGATTAAACTTTACAACTGTTTAATAAAAAATAAAATAAATTTTAATTTAAACCATTTATATATTTGTTTTGTTTGACATAGCGGCCGATCACATTAAAAACTTTAATTTGTTATATAAGAAATCTTTTCAAAGCCTGGCACGTGCCATTTGCGTCTCCATAGGGTTGCATACACACCTATTCATGATTTATTGTTATACGTTGGATTAATACTTATTTTAATTATTTGTTGCTCACACAATTTCAAATGTGCTKTTGCAGCAAAGACTGCATTGTTTAATTATTTCAAAAACATTGTTGAAAATATAACCGAAGACACGCCTTTTAAGAGTTGATTAAACCTTTATGAATTAATAATTTAAATCATTTAAAATATAAAATGCAATAAAATACAAAAATACGTTGTTGTTTATTTTTAAAAAACGACATCGTGACGATCGAGTCTGCGCATTGGCTAATTTATAGTAGATAATGCAGCTAAAATACACTTTATTCATAGTATATCGATTTTCTCATTGGTAAAAATTCTTATTTAATATAAATATTTTTCTTTTAATTCTATTGAATTTTTAATATTTTATTTTAATTAATTAATTAATTATTTTTCAGAAAAAACTGATTAATGATTATTTGGATTTTAATTTAATTTACTAATTGCACTTGTTTACCAAATTTTATCACATATTAAATCATAACTAATTCTGTTATTAAAATCGTTTTTTTTTGTATTTATTAAGAATTACAAATGCTTTGTTATATGTTTTTGTTGTCTTAGGTTAGGTTGCAAGAAAAATTCAAATTTTGAGCCAATCCGCATCCATTTGTATCTTTTACTTAGGGTTAATTGTAATATATTTTTATTGCAATGTTGCTTAGTTCAATAAACGTTTTTGCTTTAAATTCTTATTTCATTTCTTCAAACTCAGAATACACGATCCCTGTTATTTTATATCTATGAATAAAATTGTGTATTTTTAAATTTTTAAAAATATTAATCAAAATTTGTTTGTTGAATAGGTTTTTGGGTCTTTATAACTCTGTTAAACACAGGCGTGCTCACGGATATCCGCAATCCTGAAACGCGATCGGAAAAAATTCGATTTGAAAAATCATTTTTTCGAACTTTGGAGAAAACTCTAGTGAAATAATGCGGATTTATGGAATTTTGGAACGTCGCGGATACGGACGGATAACGGAAATAGACTTTTGAGGACGGACGGATACGGACGGATAACGGAAATGGGATTTTGAGGACGGACGGATACGGATACGAAAATTCCTATCCGTGAGCACGCCTGGTTAAAATATCGAATTGTATTTATTTGCAAGAATTATTTTGTTAATAAATGTTTTAGCATAGATTAAAATATAAAATTTTATTAATTGATTCAAACATTTTAGATGGTCCATCCCTTTTGTTAAGTTATTGATTTTATATAGCATGATCTTTAAGAACTCAAAGTTTTTGTTTTTAAGTAAGAACTTTAAATTATTTCTTTCAACGAGTTTCATTTAAAAAAGTTTCCATGACTTTATATGTCGTTATAATGTTGTAAATTTAAAGAATTTTTTCTAAATCACTTGAGATATTTAAGTGTTGTCGTTTCAGAGATAAAAAAAATTGCGAAATTTTTGAAATATGTAAGTTTCCGAAGGTGAAACAACGGACTTGGTCTGTCAGAAATATTTGAATTTTTATTTAATCTTATTGCTGCCTGGACTCCACTGGATGATGTTCGTTATTCTCGTGTATATAACGCGAATCCTTGGACGCTAACAGTGTTTTCCTGTTCCAGCTTGGCCTGTTCTGTTCCTGTTCCTGTTCTATTCTAGAATTTAGAACAGCACAGGAACAGGAACAGATTCAAAATCCTTGGAACAGGAACAGAACAGGAACAGAACAGACCAAGCTAGAACAGGGTAAAAATTGAAGAATTGAACCTGATTTGATAATATATTTGAATTTTTCCAACAATTTGCCAGAACTCATAAAATATTTTTCTAATAATGAATTTGTTATTTTCTGATTGATGAAAGACAAAGAAATTTTAAAATTTTTGCCGTTTTCGTCTATTTCTTATTTTTTNAAATATTTTTCTAATAATGAATTTGTTATTTTCTGATTGATGAAAGACAAAGAAATTTTAAAATTTTTGCCGTTTTCGTCTATTTCTTATTTTTTAATTTTTGCTTATTTTACTTAAACCTTCATATGTCATCGAATACAGAGCAAATTTCACAAAAGGTAGCCCGAAGAGTTTCATTGGAGGAAGTTGAAGAAGCGGAAGAAGTGACTGAAGAACTACTGCAAGACGAGCAGTCATCAGAAGGTAGCAGCAAAAGGCGAGGTTTAACTTTTGCAATTATATCAGGGCCATCAAAGAAGAARCGAAAAGAAGAACATCCAGTTTGGGCGAACTTTACGGGCACAGAAAAAGGAATGAAATGCAATCAGAAGGGTTGTAAAACAACAATTTCACTTCCGAAAAATACAACAAATGCCGTTAAACATTTTCGGGATTCCCATAAGCGAGCCTACGCGGAGCTTGAGCCGAAGCTTAACGCATGGAATGAAATGCGGAAAGTGCCTAAAAAAACAGTTGAAAAAGGAAAAGAAATCCCGTCGGATATTCGTCTCGCGCTTGGTGTCATCAAAACAAATGTTTACTCCGAAGGATCCAAACGGTAAAATAAGAGTATTACTGATTCTTTTAAATTTTAAGAAAACGCAATATTGATGATAAGCTTGCAATGTGCCTTTCAATTCCCCATATACCAATTAACATTTTCGTCCATGAACTGCTTATTAAATTCGTTCACGAGTTAGACGAACGTTATCAGGTTAACACATACCCGTAACACCTAAATCTATAAAGCATCAATCTAGATTCCAAAAAGTTTTCACGGATTACGATCGGTTCTTGCCCAAAAGGCCCAAATCACAAAAAAACGTTTGAAAGACGTGCTTTTGCGTGTTTCATTTCCTTCACTCACGTCTGACCTATGGAGTGATCGAGCTGCCAATCATTCTTATCTGGGAATAACTATACATTTTATTATGCAAAACAACTTCATACTGCCTTTCTTGGATTGAAAGAAATGACTTTAAAAGGGTTTTATCAATTATTTATATAATATTCTAAAATTCTAGTGGTGCAAATATTCGTTATGAAACCGAAGAATTGCTGGGTGAGTATGGGTTGAGTCTTGAGGATGTTTTCAAAATAACTACAGATAATGGGTTCAAATGTTTGCAAAGCCTATGAAGGGAAAAAATATCGTAAGAATATAAAAATAAGCAAATGATAAAAGCATTTTTAGTCACCGCCCCGGAAATTTGGTTTTCTGAAAGGGAAGAGGAAGGAGAAGCCGCTTTTGAAGAGGCAGAGGAGGATTTCTTTACAAATGAGCTCAGTGGCGAGCTTGATTGCATTTCCGTTGCGGATACCATGCGCGGCACATGTTTTTGAGAATACGCTGGTTGCAGCCTTAAAATAAGAAATGGCTAACGAAAGTACGATTTTAAAATTTATTTATGAGATTTTTCATCTTTTTACCTTTGAAGGTTTCAAATTGCTGAAAAATTTGATTGGCCGCTTTAACAGAAGTTTTGAGGCAAAACATGAACTGAGAAAATATAAAGAAGTTGGATTCATTGCGCCGTCAACAACTCGATGGGGATACTGGATTGATGTCGTGGAACGGTTTCTTGAAATTGAAAAAGGAGTCAGAAAAGTTTCGGAAAGAAAAGGATGGCCGTTTCCAGATGCAAGGCAGCTGACATTTTTGAAAGAAATTTTGCCAATTTTGCAACCATTTAAGGTGGTAGTGCAAAATCCTTGTAATTTGTACATACTAAAAATTAAGGAAATTTTGCGAGAGGTCCAAGGAGAACAATTTGTCAGTATTTCAAATGCGTTTATTTATGTAAAAATGGCAAAGAGTGTGCTAAACGGCGTTAAGGTAAGGTGGTGTTATTTCAATATTATGCATTAAAAAGTTTTATCAGAGCACAGATCACTCTGTTCGAGAGGTTGTTGACATTCTAAAATCACAAATTATTCGCCGATTTAAATCACTTTGGGAAATTGGTGATACGAATTTTGATCCAACATATCTTATCGCTAGTGCTCTTGACCCAAATACAATCAGCATGTTAGACGAAAATGAGATATCAAGGGCTGCTTCATATATCATTTCAATGGTCACATTACAAATAAAACGAGAAATTGATTTTTTGTTTTTTTAGATAACAATGCCCTCTCAAGAAAACCCTTCGCCAAAAAATGCCCACATTCAGAGCAGTTCTTCTTTGGAATCGTTCAGAGCCCACTTTAAACAGGCCCGCGAAAGGTCCAGGAGCGCAAGTGGGGACAAATTGACCGCTCAAGCAATTACTAATGAAGCTTTGAAATTTCTAAACGATTGCCCGGGTAATATAGACCCTATTGTCTATTGGAATTCAGCAAAAAAGGCAAAAAATTAATTAATAAAACGCTATTTCGGCTGTGGGTTTTTAGGAATTGGAACCGGTTAAGGAACTTGCTTTTAAAATATTTGCGATTCCGGCATCGGCTGCACCAATTGAAGGTGTTTGGTCTAAAGCTGGCTCTGCCACTGTACATCAGAGGAGTCTTACAAAATATGAATTGTTGAACGATCAGTTGATTGTCTATGTTAACGAGTATCTTAATCCTCAATTGTTCAGTGATTGAACCACTTCGTCCAATGAATCATCGATTAAAATTTCATACTGAATTTCACTCGGAAAATTTTTAATTTGGAACAGTCTAAGAACAGTTTATACTGTTCTGTTCCTGTTCTGTTCCTGTTCCTGTTCTGTTCTCGAGGTCGGAACAGAACAGGAACAGAACAGATAGGCTGTTCTAAAATTTGAGAACAGAACAGGAACAGGAACAGGTTCAAAATCCTTGAAACAGGAAAACACTGGACGCTAATTATGATATTACTATTTCGTTTTTATTTTGCCAAGAAATTCATAATTTATTTGCTTTATTTTTCCTTTACAAATTTAAATAATAACTTTTAAAGATTTTATTTGATTTTAAGACTTTACGTTGTTAATGTATTTAACTAATTTGACTAAAGTTGTCAAAAATCTTCCGCATCAATAGGGTGAAGCGCGGGTCATGGTCGTCTGGTGTTTCCCAAGGCGTCTATTCGCTTCCGGTTTTGTGCACGGACGTTCTTTAAACAATATTATTTAATTGGTTTTAATTAAAATTTATTATAATTCTCATAATTTTTTATTTTTGTCGATGGCTTTTTCTGATAATGTAATTTCTTTCAGCTTTACAAGCAGCGTTTTAAACTTTTTAATATAATAATTGGTATTTAGTTTCATAATATTTTGTTTAATTTTACTATATAATTATTAATATTTTAATCTTCATTAAATTATTGATTGGATCTATGATTATTTTTTTATCCTGTAATTGTTTTTCGTGGTCTGACACAATAAGTCTAGTCTTAAGAATTCATTAATAGCAATATATTTAAAAATAATATTAAAGTTTTTGCGCTTTTTATTTTCACTTAGTTTTATTCAGGATGTTGCACTTGTTGACGCTCAAAAACAGCTTTCAATCTTTAAACTTTAATTAATTTTACGTACTTTTTTGTTATAATTTTTGTTATAAATGAGTTTTAGATTCAATTTTCATTGATAATTGATTAAATAAACCTTTTTTAATATTATCATGAGTTTTTATTAACATAATCTCTTTCAGCTCTCAATCTTTAGAAAAATTTAATAAGTTTATTCAAAAATTTTATAAATTTATTTTATAGTATTCATAAAGATTCTGATTTTTAACGCCGCTTAAAATACCTAAGTTTAGTTTTACATACTTTTTAATTTTGTTTTTATTTACAAATACAATTATATTTATTTTTCTTGAATTGTTTTTAAAAAGAATTTCGCTTTTAATTATGAAGCTTTACTGGGACTGTGCTGGCGCCGACGCTTAAGTATATTTTTGATCCGTGATTTGTTCATTAATTAATTTGAAAGAGTGAGACCAGTCTCGTAGAATGCTTAATATTTAAATATGTTAATGATAAAAGTAAATAAAAAACCTTTCATTAACTTATTTTAATTGTTTTTTAAAAACTATTTTTTATTAAGAAAATATTGGTTTTTTGTTTAATTATTCATTTGCTTAATTTTATGTAAATATTTATTTAACGCGTTCACTCTGGTATGGTGCAATTTTTATGGGACTGATTGCACATAAAGAGACAAATAGATTTGAATTATTACTTTGATTTATTGCAAGCGCTTTGAAACCGATTGATTTAGGAAAATATATATGTATAAGAGATGTCATTTTCTTTTTTTATTTGCTYCTGTAAAAATTTTTGCTAGTTTATTTTTCGAAGATTTAAGAGGCCAGCAGCTTCTCTTTTTTATATTTGCTCTTCCACTATTTTTTAGTTTTTTAAAAAAATTTAGAAATTTTATTTTAAAAACCATAAATATTATTTCTTAATGATTTATAAAAGCGATACAAATTTCATTAATTGATATGGTTTTATAATTAGATGCTTCCTTACAGTTTTTATATTTTTCAGCTTTAAAGTGAAAATATTTATTTAAATAACATATGTATAATATCTCGTTATTATGTTTAATTATTGTTATACATTTACAATAATTGATAAAAATTTTGTATAATTTTAAAATTTCAATTAATTAATCTATGTCAATGGGTTTATGAAATTTTTTACTACATTGAATACTAATTTTATTTAGACATAAAAGTATAAGTGAAATAAATTTAACATAATTGTTTTTGAAGCGCTCAATTCAATTATAATGAGTACATTCTTTAAAATATGCTTCTTTTTATTCACCCTTTTGTGTCATTTTCTCATTTAATTAAATATTTTATAATATAAAACTAAAAATTTGAATAATAATGATGTTTTGAATGTCAAAATCATAGTTTACATAAATTGGTGTTAGATAAAACSTTGCGTTTAGATATATGTTCATATTTATTTTGTCTATAACGCAGTTTGTATTTTTAACATTATTTATTTTCATATGTTTATTAATATTTGTATAATCAMCATTAATTATAATTTTTAATTTTTATTAACTAGCCAGCGATCGGGATATGTTGCTATTTGTAGTCGTGTTAATTTTAACTATTTGCTTGTGAATACTATTACAAAAGACAAGTTTAATCATTTTTTGCTTAAATGTTTGTATTATTTGTTTTATAAACAAAATTTTTTTTATTGCTTTTTTATTMAATTTTAATACATATTATCGTTGCATAAAATGTGTAACTGGTAATAAATAAACAATTTAATGTATAAATTTATCAAACCTTTTTGTTTTTTTTATTAAATTTTATTTAGTTTACAAAACTTTAAATTTGTTTTACTAAAATTTAGTGTCGAATAAAAAATATTACCCTTTTTTGAAACAGTTGATATTAAAATAATGATGCTACTTGCTATCAAAATATTTTGCATTGTAACTTAGGACAGCCGTCGTCCCGATTTTCTTTTTATGTCTGATATTAATTTACAAAACGCATTTAACCAATAAAATAACAATTTTGCTAAGAATTTTTTTATTTAGATATAAATTGTGCCACCGTTTGTTGGTGAATTTATTTAAACAATAACATATTTATCAAAACTAACTCAAATTTTCTATTTATTTTTAAATAAATTGGGCTTATTTAAGTACTCATATTTTATGAAATCTCCAATTATATTTTAAATAAAATAAAGCGTAATTGTTTATTATTTATAAATAAACAAAATTATTGAATGTAAATGTAAATTTTTTCTAAATTTTTTAATTATCAATTCACAAGCATTTCGACTGCTTATGTTTTTATGTTTAGCTAATATTTAATTAAGTACGATTGTTTTTGAATTGACTTTTTTAATATTGTTTTATAAGTAATGATTATCTTTTTCATAGAAAGTAAATTAATGATATTTTGATTTTTTAAGTTTTATTTATTATGTTACTWTTTTTATCATTACGACCAAAGTATAAAAAAATAATTAAAATCATTAATTTTTGGCATAAAAAACTCACAAAAATATTAAGCATCCTCTTCGTCGACAATATGAATAAAGAGGAGCGCGCCGAATTTCGCGTTATCCAGTTGTTTACACTAATTCGTAAGCTATTTGATAGTTATATTCAAATTACAAATTTATTTGTTATATTTAATTTTACGACAAAAAWTTTTTCTATTATTAATCTGAGCTTAGATATTGACAATTAAATTCAAATGATGTAGGTTAATCAGCAACATTTATTATATGTCTTTTATCATTTGAATGCTTATTTTTTTCGTTCTTGACTTATATTTCCGTTATTTTAAAAAATCGATAAATTTATACACCACCGTTTACTTTAAGAAATATCTATAATTTTTTAATTTTTTGTTATTCAAAATGAATCTTTTCATTAAGATTATCAACATTCATCCATTCAATTTTCAATTTTAATTTAAATAGAAGAATTTTATAAGTGACAGAAAAAAAAACTGCAATGAATAAATATCGTTATGTAATATTTTAAATTTTTGTTATTTAATTTTAAAATAAAAATTTAAAAAACTAAATTAACAATAATTAGTTTATTTAAATATATTTAAACAAAATTAGTTGAATTTATCATCGGGTTGAAATTCTTGCTATGCGCAAACTGCGCAAAGCTTGCACAGATTGACTGATATGTTTTTTAATTTTACATTATAATGAAATAAAGGTAAATATCTATTTTTATTTTATTGTAAAGTTACCGAGCTGTTCTTTTCGAAAACATAGGTTTTTAACAGCGTGTTAAATTAATTGAATTTATGTTAAAAATTGTTGCCCAACCATCAATCATCTTTATCTAAAATATGTATTTTTTTTTAATTTATAACTTAATTTAATTCAAGTAAAATCAAAACAATCGTGCCCGGGTAGGTAAAGAAAGAAAGAGACCAAGGTGGGCACGTGGTTAAGACAGGGTTTGCGGTTCCGAACAGAACCAGACCGAACCGTAAAGCCGGGATTCGGTTTGGTTCTCGGTGCCGGTTCGGTTATCCGAAAGGCTCCGGTTCGATTTCAAGATATTCGTTGACAATTCAAATATTTATACGGTTAAAAAATGGATGGGATCAGATCGATTTGAAAAATCGATTTAGTCCCCAATGGGCACTTTTAGGGGATTTTAGGGACCATAATTTGGCTCAAAATGATCCGAGTCTTTCCGTTTTTTAATATGCGTCTTAGAATTACTCCCCCTATCACATATAAAAAATGGGAATGGATCAGATCGATTTGAATAAATCGAGTCCTCAATGGACACCTTTCGGAGAATTTGGTGGATCGTAAAATAGAAAATGTTGAATTACTGTTTTAAAGCAATTTTTGTAAATTTAAATTTCCTTTTATATTATAATTTTATTAATCTTTTATGCAACATTACTTATTATTAATATTATTGGCTATAACATAATTTCTGTTATTGACGCGAACATCCAGAAGCAAATCGTTGAGTATCAAATTGGTGTTATACTATTTATAGGTTTAATGACGCGATGAAGCCTGATCGTTTTCTCCTTCGGGTTTGTCACTATTTATTTTTTTTATAAATTATTTAAAATACAAAATCATTTCTCGTATCTGTATTTTAAAATAAGTATGTATGCTGGAAAAAGCAAAAGTTTCAACTCAATTTTACGACAATTTAAGTTACATCTTTAATTTTAAAATAATGACTTTTTTATTATTAAAATGTTTGATTATATTAGTAGTTACCGCCTTCCATTCCGCCACTACGGTAATGACGTCATCAGAGCCAAAAGGTACGGGAGGGTCGGGGGCCATTTGAGCGCCAGGGTGTCGGGTGAGCGCCAGGCCATTTGAGCGCCGGCCAACTGAGTCCCAGAGCCCAAACCTATTGGCAGGGCTGCTGCGCGACTTTTTCAAATTTTTTGAAATTTCGAAATCTTAAGACGTTTGGCCATCTTGCGCACCTGCGCGACTTTATGCAAATTTCTTCTGCGCGACTTTATTTAATTTTATTTATTTATTATTTTAATTATTATTTTTTCACTGCGCGAGTTACTCGCGCACCTGCGCGACTTTCTTCGAAATTTATATCTTTAAATTTCACTTGCACACCTGCGCGACTTTTTTGACTTAGCCGAAAATATTTTTAATCCGAAAAATTCATCCGCTGCTGCGGGGATCCGAACCGCCGCTGCCACTGCGAGATAGAGACGAGAGCCCTAACCACTTGGCCAATGGTGTATTGGGAGCAATGGCCACTAATTCCCTTATATGGTGGAGAATGACGTCAGCCAAAGGGAATAAACAAAATGTCTCCACTGCAATAGTGAGTGAGGGGGTCTGCAGCCAATAGCAAAGTTCAAACCCCTGCGCGAGCTAATATTATTATTTTAAATTAAATATTTAAATAGTTTATTAAATCATAAATTCAAAATTATTTACAAAATATAAATAAATATTTATAAAATCCAAAATTTCTTTTTAAGCATTAAAGAACAATCGTAAAGTAAAAAGAAAAAATTTCAAATTTAAATAAAATTGCTTTTGATTGAAATTTGATACCTTAAGATATCCACTTTGTTTATTTTGCATCCAATATTCTCTCAATATACTTCAGTATTATTCAAAAACCGTAAAGTAAAATAAAAAAATTTAAATTTAAATAAATGGGTTTTGATTGAAATTTGATACGTTATGATATTCACTTTGTTTATTTCATTCAACATTTTCGTAATAAAATTCAACTTTGTTCAAAAAACGTAGAGTAAAATTTAAAAAAAACATTTTGCATTGAAATATTCTGTCATTGTTTATTTGCGTTAAAGTTTTGGCTGCATTGGTGCCTCAAAGTTGACTTTACGATTTGAATAATGGAACTTTTGGAGGACGAAGGCATGCCGCCAGTTTTGGACGGTCCCTTTACCCCTGCGCGAAATGTAATACCGGCAAAAACAAACTACAGCGACGGCGTCAAACCGTTTCGCCTTGCCGATTGCTTGCAGATTCTCGAAGGCGTTGCGCGAGACTATAACTGCATATACCCCCTGCCCAAACTCGGGTCTGCCAATTTTTTTGGTTCGTTTATATTCTAAATTTAG
>MEIZ01000219.1:104501-130688 GCA_001723225.1 Globodera ellingtonae | reverse complement strand
GAAATATATTCTTTTAAATAAATTGTAAATATAAATTTAGAAGGCCAGCTTTCAGAATAATGTTTTTTCAAACTTGCACTACAAAAACTTGCACAATCTGCCCTATGGGCTTTCGGTTCACGTTTAAAAAGGTAAAATCGTTCAATCTCGGCCATTTAAAATTTTTGATATTTACTTTGAACAATTTTGAAATATTTTCATGCTCTCCCAGGTTTCATATGGAAAAAGTTGATGTGGAGCAAAACGATGAACACCGATTTGGGGGGGGGGGGCTACTAATAGGAAAAATACGGTAATTGATTTTATTATTATTTTTTCTATATAATTTTTTATTAAATTAAATTTGGTATTTTTGCGTTAAGTTCATCATCATCTATTTAAATGAATTCACAACATTTAAATTAAACTTAACAGCGCAAGGATTTCAGTTTGACTTTGCATAATAATTAACAAATGTTTGAATTGGCAACGAATATTTTGGGAATTAAAAATACTTTCACAATTTATACCGTTAGAAATGTAAAACACTGTGTGTGCAACTTGTTTTGCTTTAATATGCTTTACAAAATCAAAAGCACACCCCCCCCCACTAAATCATCAAAATCATTTGGTATCTGTTTGTCATTGTAAATATTGACGTCACAAACACGTGCGTACCTCCGTCATATGCACGTGTACCCCGAATTGTTTCTCCAGCGATTCCGACGTGAATGTTGCAATCCTGATGGTTAGTAGGAATGTTCGAGAGTCTCGGTTCTCGGGTTGAGAAATTTCTCTGTTTTTGTAGGTCTCGGTCTTGAGTCACAGGGTTATTTCTCAGTCTCGGTAAATTTTCAAGTCTCGAACAACCCTATTGGTTAGATGTGATTTTAATTCTCAAGCAATTGACTAGGGCGCGAAAATTTTTGGAAAAATATGTAGCAAAAGGCGGCCCGGCGGTGTCGATAGACACCACCGGAGAAATGTGAAAATTTTGCCAAAATCAACCAGGAATTGAAATACATTAATTGAACAAAAACCTCAACATTGTTCACCAAATAAAAATGGCATTTAAAACGGCAAAAGGCCAAAAAACAAGAACGGAAAAGGAATTCCGCCCATCCCTGATCGGCATCGCCGGGCTGCCACTAAAAGCCTAAAGCTGACCCGAGATATTTCACAAGGAGCAAAATTTAAAGTGAAGAATATTAGAAATTTATTAATGGCTTTTTTTTGCGGTGTCATTTCATTTTATCTCTATTCTGATCGATTTTGTTAATGCTACGACTCGCACTTAAATTTTGTGGAAACTAAATATAGTGACGAAATGCTGGTGATCAGTAATGATACTTTTAGGCTCAAAAATCTAAAAATAGGCGTCTAAATAGGTCTAAAAAGGGCCAAAATAGGCTCCAAAAACCGGGTTTATAAGCAAAAAAGTGTGTAAAAATAACAATAATGGCTTAAAAAAATTGCCGCACAAAAAAATCTTCAGATGTCTAAAATAGGTGCGCGCCTATCTAAGACGCGAATAACCCAAAATAGGGTTTTCCAGGTCCGAATATGCTGCAGAAAATTTTTTTTGAAAATTTTCCATTTTCTGGGTTTTTGCTTTTACGTTAAAAAAATGTCTCCGTTAAAATAGATTTTTCCGCTCATCCTGATCGTGATTTAATGTGGCTTAAATTTTGTACCATTCGAAGATTGGCAGACATTTGCGCCGAGGACATTTGCGCCGCAGACATTTGCGCCGTAAGCCAAAATGGACATTTGCGCCGCGACACTTGCGCCGCAGACATTTGCGCCGCAGACATTTGCGCCGTAAGCCAAAATGGACATTTGCGCCGCAGACATTTGCGCCGTAAGCCAAAATTGACATTTGCGCCGCGACACTTGCGCCGCAGACATTTGCGCCGCGGACATTTGCGCCGCAGGCCAAAATAGACATTTGCGCCGAGAAAAAATCTAACTCAAAATTAAAAAATGCGGAAACTATGGGGCATAGGGCCAAAGCTCAAAATCACTCAAAAAGGGATTCGTTAGGCTTAGGACTAAGCCATCCTGGCTTGGGGTTTGTTAGGCTTAGGCCTAAGCCACCCTAGGTTCGGGTTCGTTAGGCTTAGGCCTAAGCCACCTAGGTGGGGTTCTTAAATGTCTATTTTTGGCTTGCGGCGCAAATGTCTGCGGCGCAAATGTCTGCGGCGCAAATGTCTGCGGCGCAAATGTCCGCGGCGCAAATGTCCTGCCACGCCATTCGAAAGGTCTTTATGAGTGAATCTAGTTTAAGCAGAAACGTTAAAATCTGGTAATGAATAGAAGCTCTCAAAACTCCCATTTTTACCTTTTGGTGGTATAAAATACGGCTTACCTATCTGGTTGGATATGAAAAAAAAGTAAACAAGTTTAAACTGAGATTTACCTAAATTTATATAATCTAAAAACCTTAATGATGACATCTTCATACTGTGAACCTTCGAATGATACAAAAAATTTGAAAAAATTATACAAAAGAGCGATTTTTTAGTCAATAAAATCAATATTTTGGCTTTTTTTAAGAATAAATCAATATTTCGCCATTTTTTCATAATAAATCAATATTTATGCATTTTTCTTAAGAAAAATGCAATTTATAGACATTTTTCCGAAAATTTTTGAAGAAAGATGCAATAATATTAAAAGAACTGAGGTAAAAATCAGAAATTATTAAAAGCTGTAGAAAAGAGAGAGAGAAAAATAACTAAAAATGAATGAAAAATGTCAAAATTAATGGTAAATTAAACAATGTGAAAAATTTAAATCAAAAATCATTGCCCACAATTTTAAAATACCCCGATGCCCTACGGCATAACGGACACTCCGCTAGATGTCTAACCGGGGCGCGCAGCACCAATTGCCCCGCACAGCCTACGCATAGCGACACGTGTCCGCACGGTGCATAGCAACGTGCCGCGGCTCCCAAACAGGCCACACACTCTTCAGACCACCTCAGTCGGAGTGGCAAGTCGGCCCAAGGGTCGGCAACAGGCGGTGGAGCCGGTTCCGGCACATTCTGAAACGGATCAAAATTGATGTTTAAAAACCAAAATATTTTAATATATTTGAAAATAAATCCTTCAGTGTTACCTGTTGTTGTTGTTGTTGCAGCTGCTGCTCTGCCTGCTCCTCACGCCGATCTCGCAACATAAGGCCCTCCGAAGCTGTGCGCGGACCATGGGGTCTGCCTGTGCGACTGCGCAGCCGGTTCATTCGGCGTGCTTCTTCACATGCTTCACACTGCCACTGATGGCATCCGCAGGGGTCTAGTCAAAATAATTCATGTTCAAATAATAATTTTAAAAAAAACAATTTTTCGGCTTTTAAATTAAGTCCAAATCATACCAAATTGTTCATCCAAGCTCAAATTGCCGTTGTTGTTGTTGTTGGTCCTTTCATTGCGGCTTTGAGAGGGCCCGGCATTGCTTCCACTGATGTTGTTGTTGTTGCTGGTGTTGTTATTGCGGGAGGTCCCAGCCCTCAAATGATTTTGCTCAGCCTGGATTTGCTGTCGCTGAGCCGAAACCGCTGCTTCACCACTTGCCAGACGGTCCTCAACTCTGCGATGGCGGAGACAAATGGTGCATCGGCACGCGTGTTGTTCCAACTGTTGATGCTCTGCCACAATGGCGCCATTCACACGTTGTCGACGTTGTTGTTCACGAGCACAAACGGTCAGAGGTCCGATATAGGGGGCATAGCGCGGTCGAAAGGAGCGCCAATTTTCCTACAGTAAAAACAATACAGTGTTATCAAAAATGAGAAAATAAGGCTGAAAATGCAAACTTACTCGTGAAGCCCAGCTCTCAACTCGTTCCAGACGGTGGAACGCGTGCAGAGTAAGTCCTCGGATGTCGCGCAGCCGTCGTTCGTGGGATGCGGAACGGTTCTCAAGCTCATCAATGCGCTGTTCAATTTCACGTTTCCAGGTGTTCCGAGGCATTTCAATGGTGAGAGGCGGTATAAGTTGAAGGAGTAGTCGAATTGGAGAGAAAGGAAAAGGTATGGATAAGCGTTTGATCATCCTTTTATACTCGTTCAATTCACCTTTGGCAACGCCCATTTCCCATATTAAGTTAATCCGTTTCAAGCAGAAAAGGGGCGCGCGACCGATAGCCATCTTGTGCAAACAAAGGGGGGTCGAGAATGGCATAACCGCTCTCTTCGCTTTTATTCACACCCATCACTATACAAACAATGGAGGCGTCGACGGCAGTTTTGTTTTGAATGGTCCGAAGTTGGCTCTTCCGCTGACCTTGGACCGAAGTGAAAAACAATTGCCAAGCTTTTGATCTCTACCGATTTTTGGYGGAAGCAAACTTTAATCCGTTTTGGGAGGATATCATCTTTCAACTTTGGTGCAATGTGAAAAACATTTGACTTTTTGATAAAGCCGCCGAACTAAACGCTGAAACAATCTCTTATTTATTTAAATATAAATAGTGAAAAAATGTTAATAATTAACGAGAGGTTCAACAAAAATTTTGATTTTTCCYTACACTCAGTCRTTTTTCTTCATTGGTGCTAGCAGATCAGTGGCCCGGGTGTTTGTGGTAACASAGTCCTGGCAGAGAACAATRTTRACYGTYACSGAGTRTCCTTCACGTACKGTCTTCTCCTCACTGCGGAAGAGCAACTCTTGGCATTCCTTGCATAGATGGAAGGTCAAGAGGAACTTTCCCTTCGTCAATTTCCAGAGATGCTCTCGCTTTTTTGCAACTGGTGGAGAGAGCTGAGTTTGTTCTTCTTCGCCTTCGGCGACAGAGCGTTTTGGCGGCTGCAACTGCTGTTGTTGTTGTTGCTGAAACAATTGGTACYCGGCTTCCATTTGCTCTGCTGGAATTGTGTTCATATTTGTTGAAATTAGCAAAATAAAATTAAATGAAACAGAAGGGAGATGAAATCCTCAATATTTATACCCTGCTAACTAGGTCATGTTTACATTAAGGATTAAAATTTTGATGTCGAGCGGCAAAACTTCTTTGATGTGGAATAAGGATACTGAATTGTGCTGCTATAAAAAGGCTTTAATTTCGTTATTTGATTTCATTGTTTATCAAAATGGTGCTTATTAGTACTTATTGCGCTCAGCTTCTCAACATAAAAGTCCGTTCTTTACGAGAAAAGCTGGCCTACCCCGCAGATCGAGAAGCAGTACTCAGATCGCTGAAGGGTAAGAAAGTCCGTACAACTTATACGGACCGAAACGGGTTCAAAAAGACGTTCTTCATTGACAGTCTGACTAGGGACGGAGCCGCATACGTCATGGCCTATGGGCGCCTTCCCCGTCCTTACAACATTAATATAGCAGCGCATTTTTATGTAAGGCACAGAATCCGCCTACACAACCCGTACATGCCGTGTGTAGTTGAACATCCCGGCAAAGGCGAGGACAGATTTTACCCCATGGAAACTTGTCGAAATTGTGGAGGAGGACACGTCACCCTTCCCAGACACGAATCAAGCTTGGCTGAGACGGATCTTTACCGAGATTAGAGAACGCCCAAGTTCACCAAAAAGCGTTAACTCTGAGGACACCGATGATGATGAAGGCAACAATTATTTAGACACAGGACGTGCACAACTGAGTCAAGACAATCCAAAACCTTCACATGTACATTATTGACACATTTATATGTTTYTCTTTTTGCGCACGCACCCACCCTTTTCGCACACACGCACCCCTCCCACACACGCACGCGCCTTTTACACATGCATCCGTACATTTGGTATTTTTACACAATTTTTACAAATTGTGTCTTCTATTCACTAATTATGCATTTTTCTTCCTTAAAACGACATCTTCTAAAACTTAATTTGGTAATAGCACACTAATTTATCACAAATTGTGTCTTCTATTCACTAATTATGCATTTTTCTTCCTTAAAACGACATCTTCCAAACACTAATTCTGCATCAATTTTATCTTCCATTTCCACAAAATACGAACAAATAAATGATAATAAACGAAAAGTATATGATCAAATCGGGGATACAAATGAGCAAACATGTAACAAAATTATTTGGGGCGAATGTATCCAAAGTCACGAATGCAATGGTCTGTTCCGACAATTCCCTTTCCAACATACGGCTTGTACACTTTGCAGGTCTTCTCCGACGTCACTTCACCCTTCTTGATGTTCGGCTTCAGACTGTTGGTGAACACGGGGATGGGCTCGAGCTTTCCAGTTTCAGAGTAAAGCAGCACGCGCTCCCGGAACGTCGTGTAGCACAAGTTCTGGTTGATCTTTACGTCGTAGTTCAGCGTTATCCCCCGCAGCTTCAGGACATGTTCGATCTCTCCATTATCCTTCCGCTGCAACTTTAGACCATACTGCTTCTAAAATTTAAGTGTGTTATTCGCGTGTTGAAATAAATTAAAAATAAAAGCCTCCGCTCCTCCGCAGCAGAATTCCAGAATTACGTGCTGCGGGTATTCATCGGTCAGATCACCAAGGTGAGGGCCGAGGGTCAGTGGGTTTGCGGCTTCATTGTGGCAGAAAATCACGCTGTCGGTATCCGTGTACAGTAGGTCCGCACCAGAGCGCACAATTTTCTGCATGAGTTTAAGCAAGTACAGACGGGCTGCACTTGTGGTCCATATAATTTTAAAATTGTAAACAAAGAAAAAGAGCAGGGCCAGTTGGTACGGGTTGTGTTCGGGGAGAGTCCAACTCACATCCGCGTTCAACACATGCACTTTGGGGTGGCCAACCGGATATTTTGTCGTGGCACTTAAAAATTTTTGTTTATTTAAAAATTATAAAAAGTGTATAAATAATAAACTTACTTTATGAAGGGGTACAGCGACGTCACATCATAGTAGGATATTTTCTGCCCGGGCTGAACGGCGTGGAACATTTTGCGCGGGCCACAGCGTCCTCCCGTGAAACACTCCCGGATGCTCAAAGATCCTTCGTCTCTGTACCGTCCGAATTTGCTGCGCATTTCTCCATCTTTCTCCAGCTGCTTTCGGATGTCGCACTCCCACACCACCTCAACTTCATTGACTTGACTTTGGATGAAAGCCAAGCGGGAGGCGTCCAGCTGTCGTGTCATACCGGCTGTCTTTCCATTCGGGAGAAGCTTCTCGTCCAGAGGGTAACATCGTGAGCAGCCGTGCCAAACACAGCCTAAACATTTGATTGTAAACTTGGTCACAATTGTTAGGACAAAAATAATTTTACTTACCGTTAACTTCAATTGCCCTTCCAAGTGTCTCCACCCAGCCGTCAACCTTGTAGTTGGCAATTTTCTTCTCCATTTCCGGGGAGTGGGCTCCCTGGACTTTGACTCCGTGCTTCTCGCTGTACCACTGGAGATATTTGAGCGCCAGCAAGCTTTGATTGTCAGCGTTGTCATAGCCCTTTTCCGGAACGATGGCAAGATGACGCGCCCGCAGATGGTTTATTTTGAAATGGCGCATGCAAGCAGCTGTAAAAGAATAAATTTATCACTTTATAATAAGCAAAAACAAACAAAACTGTTTACCTGCAATAGTCATCGCCTCCCTCAGCACATCAATCCCATTATGGCTAGATTTAAACGCTGCTCGCTCCATCGATCCTGACCCACGCTTTGACACCTCCATGAACTCTGTCCGGAAAGCCACCAGGGCACACATTAGAATTTCCACATCGTTGACGCAGTAAGACGCCAAAGCTTCCTCAAGCCGGAACGGGTGTTGTTTGTTCTGGTTGTACCATTTGTCGAAGTCGCTGCGTTTCGCCGGCATCATTCCGTTGGCCATGTAGTCGTCCTTTGTTGGCCAGACGAGTGTTCCGTAATTTTCAGGCCTATTTACAAGATGTGGGAAGAACGGCTTCTCCACAACGTCCAGACCGTATGCGGGAACAAGCGCTGCCAAAGAGCACGGCATCAAGTTGTACGAGTCGCGGAAGATTACGTTAGGGCTCGAGCCTTGTTGTCTGTTCACCTTCATCTCATACATTTTGTAGCCTTTGCGGATCATCTGCGGACACAACCCTCTGCGGAACAGCTCTTTAAACAGCAGCACCATGTCGAACCTTCCTCCGTAATGGCTGAACGCGACCGTGTCGTACTCGGTAGGTAGGGTGAAGAAAAGCCAATCGATGAAATCGGTTAAAGGATTTGCTGACACAACCTGCTTGTCCACCTTCGTGTCGTTGAACGGCTGGTGGTTGAAGGTGATCGTTCGGCAGGGACCACACACGACACAGGGAGTATCCGTCAAGCCCGATTTCCAGCTTCCGTTGTAGATGCACTCCGGGCAGGCGACCTTAGCAGCGATGAAGTTAGCCTGATGAACTTTTTTCTGCTTTTCCGGCGCTGCTTCGGGATTCGCCACCACGTGCTGCATCGTTTCCAAATCGAAGCTGACAATGCGATACGGTTTTCCATGCTTTGGCTCAAGAGGCTGAATAAAGCATCCTCTGTCCTTTGGGTGATATCCAAAGCACGTGTTGCAATAGCGCTCGTTACATTTGTGACCCTAAAATAAATTACTCCATTAAAATTAATTGTTAAAAATAAAAAGGTAAATTCTTACCGTTCGTCCTTGTCTGGCGTTATCTTTTACGTCCCAAATCACACCGCATTCCAAGCATTTTTTCGAGCGTGCACAAAAGTTGGATTTCTGATGATGCTGGTAGCAGTTGATGTTGGTGAACGTCTTATTGCAGATGTCGCAGAACTGTTTGAATCCTGCATCAGCTGCGCACGGGTATGCTAAGCCAACTCTTCCGCACAGTATACACCTCGCTTTGCAAAACTTGGTGTGTGTTGCTGCTTTGTCGTACGGCACTTCACAAGATAGACAGTAGGGCTTTCCAAACAGCCGCCCAGAAGTTTTAATACCGTCAAAGTGATCGTTGTTGAAGTAGAGACGTAGGACCGTGTTGTAGCTGTCAGGACCGTACTTGAAGAGAGTCTTGTACCGTCCAGATTCCCCGAAAATGTAGACCTTTATGGAGTGCTCGTTCACATAACACTCGTTGTTCCAGTAGTCAACAACACGCGGCACCCATACAGAAGCCTCATACCCGTTTTGGAAGAGCGGCGCACCGACACATCTCATCAGTTTCTCTGTGTCTTGCTCGAACTGTCCTGCAGATCCATAGCGGCTATTGATATAGTGAAAGAATTTCCAAGGAGCCCACTTGCTGATGTTGTGCATCAATGTAGCAATGAGGGCAAAGAACAGGCAGTGATTGTTTTGGTTGCGGATCTTTAAAATATATATATATATTTATTTTAGTTGTTTTACGGTTTAGGTCAATTTACCTTTATCAGCGCGTGTTCGTTGATCTGATGCTGAGCAGACGGATGTGGACGTCTAGCACCACCTTTGAGCATCCGCACTGTTGGGAGTTCCTGACGGCTTACAGTGGTGACTGTGACGGTGAAAGGGGCACCCAGCAATGACACGTTGTTTTGTTGTTTACTCTGCACCACACTCAAGAAACGGTTGAGGATGACGTCCACAGTGTTGTCGTTGATTTCACGGATGGGTGTCCACACGTCGTAGTCCATTCGGAAGGCTGACCGTCCATTTGGGGATGACGAATTGCAGGGAATTGGGTAGGGGTAGGAGAAAAGGAAGTGGGTTGACGGTCCGTCCTCAACCCTCTATTTATACCCGCTATTTGACCCCGGACGGGATTTGACCCGCCCCATTCCCCGAGATTAAGCCATAAGTGTTTTCGTAAAATGGACGCTAGTCTTCAAAAGCTTGCCGCACAGTTCACACCTGAGCATCTGTGACTGTGAGGACGGTAGTCATCATATCAACATCCGCTGTTTGTCTAGAGATGGCCCGGGAGCGGTTGCACAACAGCAGTTGCCCGCAGCCCCCCCCCTTTGAAGTTGTGCCGACAGAGAAAGCTGATTAAAGTCATACCGCCGCAGGAAAACTTCACTGTTTACCCAAGGATTAGTCCCGAAAGCGGTGAATTTTGACTACAAAGAAGTGTTAATTTTGTAAAATTTGATACTTTAAAATCGAATTAATTCAGTTTTTCACCAGTTTATTCACCATTTTTTTCACAAATAAATCTGRYTAATTYTGAGAATCAATCATATWGAGGAATTGGTCATACGTAAAGCCGAGAGAGAGAAAATAAATGAAACAAATACAATAGTGACCGCATGTTTTTGCAAAAGGAGACTGATAGGATTTCTGATTTTTGTGCACAAGTGGAAATGTGTTGAGGAAATGTTCAATGGTGGGTACAATGGGGAGATCAAGACTGTCAAAGTACATCACCTCTCGAGGACCGTTCACAAAAATCGCAACCCAGTGAGACCCTTTAGTTGACAATGAGCGCTGTCGGAGTCTTTGAATGTTGTAGCGTCTGGGGACTCGGCAGTCTGTCACAAGGATAGCACCCGTGGAACACGCGTCTCGTCAGGTGATTTGCTTCTAAAATTTGGGAAATTTGATTGCTGTCCATTCCCGAACAATAGAGGCGGAGGTGGTGACGGGAGTGCAAATTGTGATGCTGGAACACCGTAGATAAGGCTTGGTACACTTTCACGTTTTGACGGGGAAGGAGATTGAGAAGAATTTTGGGGTTGTCGTCGTTGTTTTATCCAGAGGATGGAACGGAGTTGYTAAATGATGAGTGAAAGCATCATCATCGCGTACAGCGCGAACAGTGCGTAGCAGAAAATGTGCCCCAAGTAATTGTCATCTGCCGGTCTGTCTTTGCACGGCTGTAGCCCTGAGAAAAGTCCAAATGAHGGGTATTGCMGGGGCTGAATTTGTTTAGATGCTTTAGGTTTACCTGTAGATGTTTTTGTTAAGGGTGTAGGTGTTGTTGTTTTTGGAGAAGATGGGGTAGATGTCGGGAAACCCTGCCGCCTCTGCCACTCTTTATATTCGGGAATGTCTTCTATTTTCACACCCTCCTCTACAATCATCGCGACCACTGTGTGCAACAGAAGAACAACGAAAATAATTGATCGCATTTTATTATTATTCTTTATTTATTCTGAAGGTGGACAATAATATTTTTTCGAAAAATATAAATGAATGTGTTGAAATGATCAAATGGTTGTATCTGTGGAAATTGTTCTGTTTTTATCCAACATCACTAGTGCATCACTGTAAGGTGTTGGACAATTGCCCCATTTAATTATTTCATTACTTCACATAACTTCCCATTGGTCACCGGACTTTCCCATTCAATCAATACACATTTCATCCATCTCAGGTCCCCGCCCACTTTTATGCACATCCAATGCTCCCCCCATGTCATTGATGAGAAGAACTATCATCCAAGCCGGGAGTCGCGGAGGAGTTCGACAGCTCTAAGCGAGAAGCCAAGAGAACAATTCCATCTTGTACATTTCATTGTCGGAGAGACGTCGGAGGAATAAAGCATTAACAACCAAATGCCCAATTCGGGGGAACTGATCAATTCCCTGAATATTCCCTAATTCCATCTGAGTCCTGACGGTGCGTCGACTGGGGGCACAGCGCGCATCCCTCACTGGTAGCACCGGATGGTTTTCTCAATCTTGGGAACATCCATCGGCATTCGACAACAATGAAACGACACCGCGAGTGAGCTCGGCAGAGGATGAGTTTGGCCAAGTTGGAGGATGCTAGCGAGAAGTAAGTGGTTAACCAAGCCTGCGGGCTAGAGGCAATTGTGAATCGTGCACGAAATTGATGAATAGAAGATATAGAAATGGCAAGAAAAGATTTGAGCAGAAAGCAGAAATAAAGCAGAAAGGCCAATCAAAAAGTAAAAGGCAAAATATTGAAGAAAAAGGAAGCAAAAAATGCCACAGACTCAACAGTGAAACAAGAGAAGAATGCCATTAGATTCAATGAAAAAGGTGAGCAAAAAAAGAAAACAAATCGCACCAGGGCAAAATCTTAAAGAGGACCAATCAGAGAAGAGTAACCCCGAAATTACTTTAAATTCTTAAGCAAGCAAGTATGCCAAGTTCAAAGTTCATTACTGTGGTAATTAAGTGTCATTGATAATCGTTTCCGGAACGGAAATCGCAACAGTTCTCACAGCTCACGGAGAGCGATAGAAATCAGCGGCGAAGGGAACAAAGCCAAAGTTCCTCTAACCCCTCTCTCTCTCTCCCTATCTTCATCACTTCCCCTCGCCCTACTGGGACGGAATGACCCTGGTAATCCTTCTCCGACACCTTAGGCCATCCATCGCGAGGTGGACGAGCTGTTCAATCACAGTTGCGCAGCCTGGTGCGTGGGTGTTCGGATAGGAGGGTCAAAGGCGAAGCCGCATCCCAAAGGGTCGCCCATTCACTCACTCTCACCCATTTGGATCATGTCTCTAATTCCCCACGTGGGAAATAATATCCTCTGCCAATGAGGATCGGGGACGATCCTAAGGGAAGGGGGAGCTGTAAGGTGTTGGACAATTGCCCCATTTAATTATTTCATTACTTCACATAACTTCCCATTGGTCACCGGACTTTCCCATTCAATCAATACACATTTCATCCATCTCAGGTCCCCGCCCACTTTTATGCACATCCAATGCTCCCCCCATGTCATTGATGAGAAGAACTATCATCCAAGCCGGGAGTCGCGGAGGAGTTCGACAGCTCTAAGCGAGAAGCCAAGAGAACAATTCCATCTTGTACATTTCATTGTCGGAGAGACGTCGGAGGAATAAAGCATTAACAACCAAATGCCCAATTCGGGGGAACTGATCAATTCCCTGAATATTCCCTAATTCCATCTGAGTCCTGACGGTGCGTCGACTGGGGGCACAGCACGCATCCCTCACTTCACATTCACCCATCACAACAAGCATGATCCCGCCCACGGGCACACTCTGGCTGAACTTGACGCTCACCGCTGTTGTACCGTTCTTGATCAAGTCAAAAAGGCCCGCCTGGCCATCACCGCTGCTGGTCATGTTGAACACGTACATGCAATGTGTCTTACCATATTGCTTAAACGTTATACCGTTGCTCTCCGTCGTATTGCAGAATCCGACTGCCTCGTTCATGTCGTTGAATGCACGCACGTATTTACCCTTGGAATAGTCCAGATCGTAGGGAGCCTGGGGATACGACCTCCCGTTAGCAATGATGGAGATTTCACGCACATTAAACGGCTGAAAGTTGAACGGACTGCGCTTTGAGTCTCCCACATAGTCAGAGTTGGAAACCAGACCCATGATTATACGTCGAGGAATCTGGTCCATAAAGAGGTTGGCGGTAAACTCGAATCGCCCTTGGCTGATGAACAACGACTTCGTCATCATCTTTCGCACAGCATAACGTGCTGGTTTTACCTCCAACTTCCGGGCAATGTCCAGCGCCAGTCCGTCCATCAAAGACACTTTTTTCACGTACATTTTAAGCCCAACAACCTCAAAGTGGTAGCGTGGAGCAGTCGCTCCGACGCTGGGTGCTACGATCAAAAAGTTGCTGTCATTGGGCAGAATTTCAACGTCCAGTTCACAAAAATTAATTAGATAGAGTGGTTGGTTGAACAGGTCAGCGTCAATTTTGGCAATGAATTGTGCGGTTTTACTGCCTGCAAAAAGATCCCTTCTGGCCGCACAACCATCTCCCTGTTCGAGAGTTTCATCCTTGTCCCCATAATAGCCCGCAGCGTTCAGGTGTGAGTCCTTTGCAGTCGACGAATAGGAGAGTTCATGTCAAAAGTATGTTTTGTACGCCATCAGAGAATTTGTTGAAAATTTCACGGCCATTAATGCTCATGCGGATGTTGCGGATGAATGTTTGTCCAATCATTTGAATTGGACATACCAAATTGTCTGAATTGTCCAAGTTAACCAGTAGACCGCTTGCGTTCTCCTTGCGGATTCGAAACTCCGTGAACAGGTAACACTTTGAGAGGTCGATAAAATTTTGGCTTGAATGCAGCTTGAAGTGGTAGGGAGTGTCTGTCAAAGGGTTGCTAGGCAACAGCTCAAACACTTTGGAAGATGATACACTCACATTTGTCGGTGGGACGTGAAAGAAATCCAAGGCGTTGGTTATGGAGTTGACGCTGTCATTGTCAATTTTGTGAAAAGCCATTTTATAGTAGAGTCCAAAGGTGTCCGAGCGTATACGTTTTTTTGATACGGATGTTTGTAGTGGCAATTTTTTAATTGTGCGTCCAATTAATGTATGATGACTGGGAATAATGGTGCCTTTGCGTCTAATACCTTGCCTTTTTATACCCARTTTTCCCGTACCAAACTGCTTGGGGAGGCCTCCTTTCTCCAGAACAGTGTCAATACCWCGRTTGCCTRCATTGTACAACGTCTCCTTCAGAGGTGCTCCWTCGTTTGCWACTCGCTCCAYTACACGCTGGCCTGTGTTTAGGGCCTCCGCTCCGACAGTRGTCCCTACACGCCGCAGAATGGGYAGAAAAAATCGCCACAGTCCTCGAAAGACATCCCCCACTCCAGCGCCTCGCTGTATTCCGTAACCTCTCTGATACGGRGAGGAACCCTTGAAATATGTGAGGTCTCCTCCGGCTTCTGCAGCACCCCCTCCCGTCTGCACATAGTCATCATACCCGACGTTGCTCGTATCAAATACAACATGAACCATTTTTTTGTTATTGTTTTTATTATTAATTGAAAAAGAATGAATGAGAAAACACAATGGAAGTGAGAGATCAAAAGTTTATCACCTTCTTAAATATCAGCACAACCATCGTCGTACCGTACGCAAAGGGAACCAGCCGCCCGCTGTCCATTGTCCGCAGTTCTATCTCAATTTCGCTAATTTCTCGAGGCAACACGCGGGCGTAGATAGGCGAATCGTAGATCTTCTCGTTGTACTCTCCTTGTACCGCACCCGTGACGGAGACCACACGCAATAGGGAGCTCAGCGTATTTCCGATGATCACATTCTCTGTGAGGCCTTTGGAATAAACTGCAAAACTGGAAAATCCACCWCGCAAATCGCAACCGTACTTTGCAATCTCGTTGTGCCGCACATGCGGAGGGTTTTGGAAGCCTAACACATATCCCAGCTGAGGTGAAAATGACAAATGACTGACGCCKGCGCGGTTGACAACAAGTTTGAAGCGTTCAAATGCCTCTTCATACTGAATTTCCACTGAGTCAACAATTTCTTTAAGGTATTCAATCGCTGAACTTTTTACCCTGTCTTCACCAACGAGAACGGACAYCATTTGTTGAGCACGTTCTTTCTCACCAAGTTTAGGCGCTCTAGAAAAAAGATCATCGAGAGGATTTTTCCAAGTAGGAGAAGGCTCATCATTKGGKAGAAAATGAAAATAAAATTCCTCCTCTTCCTCATTTTCTGTGRTTACAAAAGCAGTTGCAACTGGTGGTGGTGGTGGTGAAACCCCCGAGCGCGAAGATGATGGTATTGGTTGAGGTGCTGTAGCTCGTTTTAGATGTACGGYTGGTGTTGCTTTGTTTGARGCGGTTGCTGCTGCTGGAGGTGCTGGTAGAGGTGCTGTAGCTGGTTTTGGCTGTACGGGTGGTTTTGATTTGTTTGCTGTGGCTGTTGCTGTTGGAGGTGTTGGTTGAGGTGTTGGAATTGGTTTTGGCTGTACTGGTGGTTTTGCTTTGTTTGCTGCGGCTGCCTCTGTTGGAGGTGCTGGTTTCGCTAATGAGGGAACGTGCGGCGTTTTCTTTGGAGTGATTGGATCCTTTGAAGTCGTTGGAGGAGCTGTTAACTTGGCAGATGCTGCTGGAGCTGTTTTTGAAAGGGGTGGGGGTGCTGAAGGTGTTYACACAGGTTTAGGTTCCGCTCTTGGAGGAGACGAAAGTGTCGTTTTGTCTACTTCAACGCTTGGCGGCAAAGGTAATGTTTCGTCTACTTCAATGCTTGGGGGCAAAGGTAATGTTTCTCCTGTTGATCTTTTACGACGTTTAAGCGGAGGTGGAGAAGCGAGTATTTCCGGTCTATCCACAAACTCTGTAACTTCTTTGTTTTGTGTTAAAGACTGCAGCAGCCTGCTGTGATGCTTCAGTACCGTAGCAAGAAAATCCCGCAACTGCTCAACCTTTTTGAGTGAAGCTTTGGGAACAGGTAGACGAATGACTCTGAGTATGTCTCGATCTTGAGGGTCGAAAACATRAAGAAAATGGATGTTTATCCACTGGTCATCCAGCGTTCCAATGGTTGAATGCCAAGAGTAAGGGTAGCTGACGCTGTGCAGCCCACACACCCAGGACCCGTTAAATTCAATTGACTTGGGCAGACGTACTCGGAATTTGTTTGGCTGATTGTCCGGGTAATCKGTAACATTACTGGGCAAAAACACAAAGAAACTGTTTGAAGCCATTTATTAACAATAATAATAACAACAACAATAAATACAAATGATGTTAACAATAAAAAAATGGTCGACTTTTATACAAGCTGTGACTCTTGAATCCATTCCCTCTCCGGATACCCAACAAACTTTACGAGCAATTCTGTAGAGCRGTCTGGTCTCTTTCGCTTTCGGTACACCTTCTCGATGCGGTAGCTGGTCTCWGCGTCCTTTCTTACACGAGCCAACTCGTGCTCGTAGAAYGTACCTTTGAATTTCTCGCCTCGTTCGTCTCGAAGCTTGTACCGTACAGGGTGAACCCCTTCCAAAACCGCGTCAATTGTCAAAATTTCGTCACCGTAGTTCGGCAAATACCCCTTCTCGAACTGTCCCTTCTCCCGACTCATACGCACAAATTCGTCTTTGCGGAAACGAGGGCGTCGTCGTCGTCGTCGTCGTTTATCGTCATCGTCATCAGCACCATAAATGCGCAGCCAAACTTGCTGTGCATTTTTGAAGTTTACGTCAACCGGACGCATTCCGTGCACACGGGACAGGGACTTGTTGATACCGTCAATCACCACATCCACCCAGTTGAGCGTTTCCTTTTGTGCAAAATACCTGTACAGGCGCTGTTTCACATTCCTGATTGCCCTCTCTGCAACGGACGCTTTCACTGATGAGTGGACAGGTTCGTGCTTTGCAATGTCCTGCTGTTCAAAAAATTCCTTCAGCAGCCGATTCCGAAACTCTGTTCCCTTGTCTGAAAAGATACGATGCGGTGCCATGGGCATCTGTTCWATGAGTTGCTTGAACGCCTGAAGCATATCTTCTGCACGTTTGGTGAGCAGCGYTACAACAAACAACCGTTTGGAGAGWACGTCTACGGCCACAAGCAGGTAGCGATACCCTCTGTTGTGACGTGAGAGCGTCTGCAGGTCTGCCAAATCTACTTGGACATCGGTCATGAACCCTGCAGCAACAGTTTTTGCCCTGGGAAAGCGTACCCGTCGTGGGCGAAGCAGAGTGTACGTACGATGACCTTCCAAATAGTTTTGCACATCTTTTTTGCTGATATTAATTTTGTTTCTGCTCAATTTTTTGCGTGCCTCCCTCTGTAGACCTTCAACACCTGCAAAGGCGGACGGCGATGATGGATCGTTGTACAGAGGATCAAGCGCTGCCTTAATTAATTCCACTTTTGGGGACGGAAGCGTCGMRCTGCTGCTGACGCTGATGCTCCTTTGYMGGCCGTCTCCCGCCTCTTTCTCGTTGGAGCTGTCCATGAATACAAWATGGGGTCTGATTTTAATTTTGTCTCCAAGAGGCTAGTACCTGGCGGTCCTCTGGCATGAATGMAGTGTAGYCCGGCTCTCTTCTCGATTATATATTTTATGGATTGTCGAAGATTGCTGCGCAAAATTCTACGATTGCTGTTAGTATTAACGATAGTGTTAGCGTTGACACCAAGGCGCTTAGGGTGACGATTACAGATGATGTAAATGCGCTCAATCTGTTGATCCATTGTCAGCTCTTGCGGTGGAATTGCAAACAGCTCAACTTCGTGCGCCTCCTGCCTACTTCTCATTTTTGGGCCTGATAGATATGCTTCCAACTTCCGTTTCCTATTAGGTGGCGGGGTTTTCTTTTTTCTCGCCGGTTGTTCATCGTCTTCATTTTCTCCTGCTTTTCTTTTGACTGCGACTCTTTTATCGTTGTACCCTTCCATTGGCCAGGTGTCATCATCACTGTCAGGYAGAATTCTCTCATCCGAGTAAGCTGAAGGGACTGAAAGAGTTGACCCGTCTCCAAACAGATAATCATCGTCGTCGTCATCATCCGGTAGGGGAGCCGCAGCAGCCTCAGCAACAAGATCTTCATCGCTTACATTTGTTGTTGTTGCCGGTTGCCGAAGTGCTCGACGTCTGCTGATTCGTCTCTGAAAGCGACGGGCCGCCTCCTTATGGAGAGGTGGCGGCTCAAGACTGTCTAAATCAATGAGATTTCTTTTAACTTCTGTAGGGTCGGGCGCTCTGAATTTCGTAGTTTTACGCTTTATACTCAGCTTTGGTGGTGACTGTTGTTCTCGTTCCGATGGAGAAAACTGAGCCTGATGCAGCTGCTGCTGCCGCTGCTGRCACTGTTGCTGCAGAGGCTGTTGCGACTGCTGCTGTTGCGACTGCTGATGCAGCTGTGGCTGTTGCGTCTGCTGATGCWGCTGTGGCTGTTGCAAATGTTTTCGTTTTGCGTATTGAACACGACGCCCTTGGCTGGTCCCACCCAATGCAACTGACGGGTGAACAGTAGGAGGTTGCGGTGGGGTATTCACGACTTCCATCTCATCGTCTTCGTCCCTTCTTAGAAGTATACTTAGCCCTTTTGTCAGTTCCACTCTTGACGGGCGGTTGTCATGTTCCTTCTTCATGTGTAAATACCGTCTCAGCTGTTGGTTGTAGTTCACATTCTTGTTGGAGGCATTTGTACGCTTCGCCCTTGCACGCTGAAGCTCATGGCGTACCGTATCAAGGTTAATGTCGCCTGTGTCTGAGGATGTTGAGAGACTGCGATAAATTTCTTCCGGAACAATGACAAATTTGTTTGCCATTTTTTTTCACAAATGAATGCCCATTTTGCGTGGATGTGTACCTTTTATTCTTTTCCTCTAGAGGAAATTGCGGAGCTGATCAGTGATGTCAGGATAGGCGTTAGAAGAGCTGCAAACAATCCAGGTAATCCGGCCCCCTTTTGAACAATCACACGCTTTGCACCCCTTTCACTCCTTGTCCTACTCATACTGCGTACAAAATTCGCGTACGGTGTTAGACGTTTTTTCTGCCGTGTCGTTAGATTGAAGCGTGAAGTCACAATGTTCAAACAGATTTCAACAATCGATAAAAGTTGCGCGGTATTCGCACTTCGCAACATCTTCATACGCTTCCTTGCAGATTTGGTCATAGACAGTTCACATAGAAAGTTGGCGTTTTCACAAACCAGCTGGCTAATTTTTGCTTGTTTATGGTGTTTCTTTGTATCACAATTGTTCTCCATTTTTAGGAATGAAAATAACGCYCTCTTCGTCTTCCTTAAATATGCCAGTGCGCAGGCGTAACACCGGGTCTGATGAGGCGCTCATGTCGATAACCAGGTATCCGTAGGGTTGATTGGTTGCCTGACGATATGCATCAAGGAAGTAGCCAAGTTGCCTTGGGAAAAGCTGTACACCGAGGTTGCGTACAGCGAGCACAGAGTTCGGTGAGCGCATCAACACGACATACTGTGCATTTTGGCGCGCTACCCGAATCTTACGCTCAAACAGATTCTGTGTCACAAAAACAACCGCAAAGTTCTGGTGGTGAGACTTTTTGGTAAACAATTCTGACAGGTATTTTTCGTCGATGGACATTAGCAGATCATCGAGGATAAGGAGAAGAGGTTTTGTCTGCCTACGAATCAGTTCTTCCGGGGGAACACCCGCATACACTGATATTCCGGCCTTCTGCAAAACCGGCACAATGGTGCTCATCTCGCCGAAGCAATAGAGGATTGANAAAATTTAAACGAAAATTCTTCAAACCCAGAAATCTCAAATAAAGGACGGAAAGGACGCGTACCCCAAAAAATGATGAATCTTTTAAAAAAATGGGCATTTTAAATTCTAAAGATTGGGGTACCCTAAAAAAAGACATATCGAAACCCTGGGACTAATACATTTTCAATTGATTTAAAAATGATTGATTATTGTTTCAAGGTTTGTATTCTATTCGTTAAAGTGATTAAAAATAAAACAACACTTATTGGACTTTAAATTTTAATAAATAATATGAATTTATAATAAAACATAAATTAATTTTTTTTTTCTTAGATTTTAACAACACGTAAAAATAACAGAGAAATTTCGGAAGTGTACAAAACGATGTATGGCAATGAATTGCTTGACAGAATCAAAGAGGAGACGAGCGGAATTGGGGAAGGCAATTTTCAAGATGCGTTAAAGCAACTTTTGGGATCGACCCGAGAAGACAGTCCGACCTTCAAACCGGACAAAATCAAGGCAAAAAAGGTCCTAATATTGTTTTGAAACTTCAATAAAATATAATTAATTAAATAAAATATTTTGGATTGAATATTTGACGTTTGGACATTTTAAAGCAAATTTATTGTTGAGTGAAATTTGAAAATTTACAAAGTTTCAGGGGTTTTAAATTAAACAAAAAATTCAAATTACAAATTTTAAAATAAATAGAAATACAACTATTTATTCATATTTAATTTAAAAAAGAAAATAATTCTAATTTAAAAAAATTACATTAAACCCAAAAAATTTTAAAAATAAACCGTTCAAATTTTACTAAAGTTTTATTTTAAGCAAGCCGTCGAACTCTTTAATGGTAATGGCTCAAAGTTTGTGAACATAATGGCAACAATGCATTCAAATCAGCTTTTATTGATCTTTGACGAGGTGAAAATTATCCAATTTATTTATTTTTATTTAATTATTTTTATAGTATGAAAAATTGTACAAAATAAAAAATCGCATGAAATTGAAACCGTCAACAAACTACACCTTTGAAATACTTTTGAAGAAAAAATTTGATGGCGATTTTTTGAGAACATTGTTGGCCATTGTGAGTTTGGCCCGAAAGGGAATTGACGAGACGGAAAGGGTTTTGCAAAAGGACGCGCAGGAGGTTTAAANGGAACACCCGCATACACTGATATTCCGGCCTTCTGCAAAACCGGCACAATGGTGCTCATCTCGCCGAAGCAATAGAGGATTGAAGCGGGAACGGGATCGATAAGCTCTCTGTACTCCGCCACAAGGTTGAGCAAAAAGGTACTATTTCCTGACGATGAGGGCCCCGAGATGATCATACCAAAAGGTAGTTTGAATTTTAGATCTTGGTCGGAGAAAGACGTAGTGTTGCTAATCATGTTTATTTTGTACTTGAATTAAAATGTGTGTGTGAACAACAATGAATTGATCATTTAAATAGTCTTACAATTTCAAAGATGTGCGCAAATTGATATTTTGAGGCTGTTCAATGGTTTTCACCGCTGCTTCCTCTTCCTTCTCCGCCTCTACGCTTGGCTTCCTCTTTTCCAGTTTCTTTTTCTTCGTCACCTTTGGCTCAGCTGTTTGTGGTGACGTTGCTTGAGTCTGAGAAGGAAGAAAAGTGGTAGCCGCTGACATTGCATCCACAAACTTTGCATCTCAACCTGCTGCTGTGGTTGCTGTTCAGTTACCTTGAGATGTTGTTGCGGTTGTTGCGAAGGTAGGAGCGTGGCTGCTGCAGACATTGTGTTGACCAGCTCATCAAGTTGCTGCTCTGTAAAAGGGTTTCCCTTTATCTGTTGCTGCTGTTGTTCAGCTGGGAGGAATGTGGAAACATCCATTAAAGTGTTTCCAAAGTCCTGAAGCTGTTGCTGCTGCTGCTGCTGCTGCTGCTGCTGCTGCTGCTGCCGGTGATCTGCTTCTTGTACTGGGTGGGCTGGTGGTGGTGGTGGTGGGATGTTTTGGGGTGGAGATGAATTATCCACCAACACGGACTGCTGCTCCACACTCCTGTGCTCAGGCGGTACAGTAAGCTGTACTGCAACCGGTGCGCAAACTGCTGGTGCATGCTGTACATTTACATGTTCCACGTCAAACGCCCTCCCCTTGTTCTTGATTTTGAAGAAGGTGTACCCCGGAAGGTCGTAGACAAAGTCAAATGGCACAAAAGCCGGTCCGTTGATGCGCGTGCACCAAACGGTCACTCCTTCCTTTGTCACCATGTAGACCATGTCCCCCTCCGTAGACTTACAGTGCCGACATTTTCCGGGAATGTCAAATGGGATGACCCTCGGGGTTGATAGGCGTTCGCTGGACACCGTTACAGAGTTGGACGTGATGGAAAAGTTTACACAGGGTATGATCGAGTCAAAGAGGGAACGCTTGTCGTTAATATTAAAAGCCATTTGTATGGATTTTTTTGTAAAAAAAATAGGAAAATGGTGAAACTGTTAGCAATTATCACCTTTTATACTCGACTAATCTGAGATCAAAGAGAGCCGAAAGCTTTCAAAAGAAGGCGCCGACAAATAAAGCTGATTGTTTGACAATACTAATCCCTGGCCAGTGCTGTGTCATAACAGAACAAACAAACACCCCAACTTTTAACTCGAAATTTCCCTACCCTTTCCCCTCCAACAATATCATCATCAAAAAAAAAAAACACCCAACTCCAGTGGTTGATTTATTTTGGAAAAAATATTGAAATTGAAAATAAAATATATTTTTTTTTAATAAAAAATTGATCAATTTTTAATGCAAAAAATTTTTCTTCGTTCAAAACTCTTCATCTTCTTCTGGAATGTCCTCGAGCTGCTGTGCCACGCGATCGCTCACAACCTCGTTCTGAACAGGCTGTGCGGCGTGTTCGGCAAGTGCCCATTGACGGTTGAGCTGTGAAAACAAAAAAAAACAATATAATAATAAATGTAATTTCTAACCGTCACTATACCTGCTGATGAAACGTGAGTCCCGAACAAACGCCTGCGGTGGCGGGGCGAGAGTTGACCGCCAAGGGCGCAGGAAATGCTTGGATGAAAGGCGGACGCCCCACAGTGTTGAGCTCTGAATTTAATTCTAATCAAATTTAATAAAAATAAAAAAATGTCAAAAAAATAAGCACATACCGACTCCATGTCCGGATCCCTGATGCGGACGCTGACGGCGGCGGTGACTGTGCCCTTTGAAGCTGGCACGCTTTGCCAAACGGTCACGGACCGACTTAGCCATTGTGATGATCTGTAATAAAAGAAAGTTAATTAAATTTAAATGTGGAAAGAAAAATTTTTTTGACTTGCAATAGCAGAATTGCTAAAAGGAGACAGATGATGAGGGCCCAGAAAAGAAAAGGAAATGCCGCCGGTGGTGAAGGAGTAATTGGCGAGATAATTGCTGACGCTGTTGTTGTTGTTGTTTCGGTTGGTCCTTTGCGCAAAAATTCCGTCAAATTTTTAATGCCCTCATGCAGACAGAGTATCGGAAGACGATATGACTGCGGTCTCAAACATTTTAAATTTTCAGGGCAATGGGTACAGTTAGAAATTTCCACCCATTCCATTTTTATTGTTGGAGGAATATTATTTTCGATTTTGAGCAGAWTGGAAATGATCCAGAGAATTGCTTCGGGCGCTACAACCCCTATTCATACCCCCGCTTTTCCCCTTCCCCCTATTCTTCACCGAATACAATAGCAGTGGCAAACTCTCTAACCCACACCAAAAGAATTTATCAATGGCCAAATCGCCAAAAATAGGGGCTCTCAACAATTCAGCTATTAAACGGATCGCGAAGGATCGGGGTAAAACTAAATAAAAGCGACCGCTCCATTCCTTCACATCCCCGCAAGGGAGAGAACCCTTTCTGACTAAAAAATCGATGCCGTTGGCTGTGGATGGGGTGGGATTGCCAGCCGAAAGATAGGACGGGCGATGGAAAATAGAATGAATGCCCTCGCGATGGGATGGGAGGTGGACAAAGTCCAAAGTTCACTCCTCACCTGGTTCAAAACTGAAAACCCTCCCAAACCTTTTGGTTCAAAACCCAAAACCCTCCCAACAAAACCCGAACCCTCCCAAACCCTTTGGCTCAAAAACCAAGTCAATAGGTTCGCGATGAAACGGGAATAGAACCTTCAATAGGCTAACGAGAACGCGGGACTCAGGACTCAATAGGTCCGTAATGGGATGGGACTTCCGTAATAGGGGGGAGGGGTTTACTACTGTAAAATTATTAATCAGTAGGGCTGCTACGTTAGGCAAGAAAATTGCAAAATTTATACCCGAGAAAATGACGAAACAATGCAGCATAGGTAATTGTGAATTTTCGAAGCCAATTTGGGTATAAAAGATGCCATTATTTTGCATTGACATCAGTGAATATTGCTGGGTTAACAACCAGCGAGATGGAGATGTAAAGGGCGAGACCGCCGACCCCCCCCCTACCTCGACCTGACCAACCCCGACATCCCCGACTCCCATGGGGTCGGGGAGCAACCTTATAAACCTAAATTAAAATATTTTCGTCACTCGGAAGAATTTTGATTTGGAACTGTCTAAGAACAGTTTACTCTGTTCTGTTCCTGTTCTGTTCTCTAGGTCGGAACAGAACAGATAGGCTTTCTAAAATTTTAGAACAGAACAGGAACAGGTTCAAAATTGTTGGAACAGCAAAACACTTACCGCAAGTAATGCTTATGGGTTTCTGTTTACCTCTGCACACACCGGCGCCGAGAAGGACAAGCACCAGAGAACATCGCACCTTGGCACTGACTGTGCCATGAGATTTGTTGTCGGGTTTGATTTATCTTCAGCCGGATCCTTTCGTCGTATGCATTTCCGAACTTTGGTTGCAAATCGGTTGGTAAAAGTTCTACGGTTTATTTCATGTATTTGCGTGTTCATGACGAGTTTGTTGAACTGCTCGAACTTTACGGGGTTAGGGAAAACTGGTTATAGTAGCCCCTGGAAACCTTCCGGTGTTGGGTTTTACCTAAGAATAGAAGCTCGACTGAAATTTTTCGAATGAAGGATCGATCGGTCCTCAAGTCCGGGCTCTAATTTAAATCATATGTTTGCTTAACATTCGTAATTGTTGATTTAAGAATTTGAGAGATCATTTTACATAAAGTCAGAGAACTTTACATTAGAACTAGGGTTGCTCCCCGACCCCTCGGGGGTGGAAAAGTCGGGGTCAAAGTCGGGGAGGCCAGGGTTGCCCATGTCGGGGTCGGGGTCAGGCACGACCCCTTTTTTGTGCTCCGGGTCGGGGGTCGGGGAGCAACCCTAATTAGAACAATTGCAAATATTTCCAACCACCATTTTTTGATGTCAAATTGAAAGTCCATGAAATAAACAAAATCTCGTTCAAAAACGGTATTGGTGGTGGGTGGTCTGGAAATTTATGAAAAGGTACTGACAATTGTTGGATAGGATGCGTTGCTTGGCTCAATTACTCTCACCGTCTGTCTCTCTCTTTCTCTAATACAAAAATTTGCGCTATAAAATGTTTACCTAACACGGATGAAAGAATAAGTAAAGAAGAAAAATGGGTTGGGGGTGGTCTCTTTCAAAGGAAATCGATTTTGTATTGATGAGGATTTTTATGTTAAATAAAATATTTAATTAAAAGTAAATGAATATTTAATAAAATTGTAAAATTTGAAGAAAAAATTTTGGGTTATAAATGGTTTATAAAAATGCCTAACACAATTGATAGAATAAGATGAACTTTTCTGTTCATTCGTCCCTTTTCCCTAAATAATCCGTTCTGGGGGTTTGGGGAGGGGAAAGAATGCAAATCAATTTTTTGATGACCCCTCCTATCCAATGGGAGGAAGGAAGGAAGGATGGGGTGGACGCTCTAACGAGGGGACGGGGGTGACAGCAAAGTACAAAGTTCACCACCCCTCCCTCCCTCCCCATCCCTCCGCCCAAAACCTTTTGGTTTGCCTTGAAGCCCCTGAATCCTTTTGGTTCGACCCCGAAACCTTGCAATAGGTTCATGATAGGAAAGGGCTCACCCCGAAACCCTTATCCTAAACCATCTGGTTCAACCCCCGAAACCTCCAACAGGTCCGCGATGAGATGGGAATAAGAGACCTCATAGGTACGCAATGGGATGGGGCGAGGACAGGCCAAAGTTCACTCCTCACCTGGTTCAAAACTGAAACCCTCCCAAACCTTTTGGTTCCAAAACAAACCCCTCCAAACAAAACTGAAAACCCTCCCAAACCTTTTGGTTCAAAAACCAGGTCAATAGGTTCGCGATGAAACGGGAATAGAACCTTCAATAGGCTAACGAGAACGCGGGACTCAGGACTCAATAGGTCCGTAATGGGATGGGACTTCCGTAATAGGGGGGAGGGGTTTACTACTTCAGTTAAATTTTAATTTCTATA
>MEIZ01000219.1:45562-90711 GCA_001723225.1 Globodera ellingtonae | reverse complement strand
GGTGTCAACCGGACCCAAATTTGGTGCCTTAAAATTCATTTCTCGGGCTTAAATGGGAACTGTTAATCACGAAGCGAGCGCTACAATTAGGCCCAGACCTAAGCGAGCTTAAGCCTAAGCCTAGAGTTACTGAAGTCGGCTAATTTAGAATTTTTAATTTTGAAAAAAAACATAGATTTGATATTCTTCGACATTTTGTTAATGACCAAATTTTTAACGGCATCGTTTAAATAAAATATTTTTGAATTATTTACTTTTAATATTTTTTATTTTTCCTTTTCTGAAAAGCATGCAATGGCAGCTTCTGAAGCGTATTCCTGCACCATAAGCCGCCAAACGAAACAACAATTTGTATTATTGCCACCACTTCTGATCATCATTATCATTTTTACAACTTCTTGTTCTGCCTGTATGCCTGGGTACGAGGTACGGTTACTGTCTTCATTTTCATTTTAGTATATTTGTCACTAGCGTTGGACAAGACTGGTTATGGTCCCCCCACTGATTCCCGGCTTTTGATAATTTTTTCTGCATTCGGTTAGCGGTCCCGGTCTTTAATCAATTGGATGGCACTTTTTGGTATATTTGTCCCATATTTTGGCACTTTTTAGTTAATATTTAAGTCAATATTGCGCGATTTAGTCCATACAAATCCGATTTTTGTTTACCCATTTCATTTAGTACGAACGATCCAGGTTAAGGCAATGTGAGTTGTTTTTGGTACAATTTAATAAAATAAAAAATTCAAATGTTTTTGCAGATCTTGGCATTGAATGGGTGCCAGGTGGCCTTGAAAAGATGGATGGTTTATTAAATATTACAAAAACTAAAAATTTTATTAATAATTTATAGCTCCACATCCGCACAATGTGCGGCACCCGAGCGAGCTGAATTGCGATTTTTCGAAGCCTGAATTATGTACAATTTTTAATTATTTAAATATTTTCATTGTTAAATTTATTTTAATTTTTTTTCATGAAATAAAACAGGCAAATGGCGTAATGTTCGGGGTGGTGGACTCGATACGTTGGATTTTTATTTGTTTCGGAAAGAAGACAATACTGAATTTCCCGTAAATTTTGTTTTTATATTAAAAAATAAATAAACAAACAAAACAACATTGTTATAGGTTGTACAAGTTCGACCTGGTCCATCAAAAGTTGCCGTTGGTCAGTGTCAAATAATTAGCATTTAAATAAAATAATAATTAATTAATTACATTTAGGCGGCAAAAATTGGTTTAATTGCATTACTTAAGGTGACCAAGTTTTGCTTACGGGCGACAGAAAGCGTGAGGAACAAATTGCACTGTTTGTCTTTTACCGTTTGCATATTAATGAATTAAAATAGGTTTTTATTTGTTAAAATTTTTTTTGGTATAAATAACGATTCAATAATTGTTAAAAAAAATTTAGGTAAACAAATAACCGATAAATAAATATTTCAAATAAAATATTTTCTATTTAAATTTAGCTTGGCCAGCCATCCAATTAAGTGCCAGAACACAACGGGCAAACTCACATTCACTTTTTGGGTTTACAACGGTGCCCGAATTGAGGTGCTCATTTTGGAGGACCGCGAAGACGAAGTGCGAGCGAATGTTTTTGTTTTTTTGAATTATGCGAATTTATTAAAATAATTTTGTACAATTTTAGGGTTTGCACGCTTTGCCTGAAAAGCCGCAAATTGATTGTGGGACAGTGGAAATGAATACAGAATGGTTAAATTACAAAGCATTTTTTGGCAAAATTAAATTAAAAAATTGTTTTATTAAATGCTAAATTTGTCATTTTATWTATAGGCATAATTTTGAGTCATATATTCCCATTTTTTCTTGTTTTACCATTTAAATTTTATTTTTTGTATACAAATTTTTTGATACAATTTGAGCATAAAATTTTGTGTTTAAATTAATGTTTAATTTAGCTCTGTTTCAATTCCGCCAAATTTGCAACCATTTCAACTTGGCCTACGCGCGTACGARATCCGAAACACGGAGGGGTCCTTCGTAATGTTGGACAGCATCAATTATGAGGCTCAATTTTGCAAAATTTCCAGTAAATTTTTTTGTACAGAAATATTTGGTGAATTTTACAAAAAAAWTTTTTATGTTGTTTTGTTTTTAGCCGATTTTGGCCCAATGACTTACGAACCGTTGCTGACTGGGGCCAGAGGCCAATTTGTGAACGCAATGGCCGAATTAAATTGTGACCAATTCGGCGCAACTTGTCGCTGGCGACAGAGCGGGACGGGGAAAGCCGTAAAATTTTCAATAAATTTAAATTAACAATTCTCATATTTTTTTCTAAATATATTAAATTCTCAAATGATTTATTAAGACTTTTTAGAACCTTGCAGAATAAATGAAACGTGTGCTTCAACTAAAAATTTATGATTTCTAATATAGTTTATTGTTACCAAAATTTTATGTAAAATTTGGAAATTATGCTTTAAATTAGAGTTGCTTCCCGACCCCTTGGTCGGGGGTTTTTCGCCATCCGAACTTTGCGAAATTTCGGGGTTTTATCGCAAAAAAACCCCTTACATTTTTGTCGGGGTTTTTTGGACCCCGAACCCCGACATTCCCGCCCCCGTAGTTATCGGGTACCAAAACTCTGCTTTAAATTGTAATCATTAGATATGGAAGCGCGCCATCGGCTCACCGCCGCCGGCAGTGATGCTTCTGAATGAGACAGGCACAAACATTGAGCCCGATTTGCCAAGGTCGCGAATATAAAACAATTTTAATAAAAGAATTTAAATTTTTAAATAAATTGAATTCAAACATTTCCCCCCTTTTAGTGCCTTTCTTTACATTGAGGAGGGAAGTGGTGGAGTTTCACAGCACAATAACGTGTTGGATGCGGACACAACGCCAAACGAATTTCGAATGCTCATTTCTGACCCAATTCATTGCGTTGGCCCGTCAAGTATCGACCTGAAATTTAGGCATGCATAAATATAGTTGTTAAAATTTAAATTCAAATTCTTTTTTAATTTAGAATATGGGCAACTAAAGGCATTAAGGTAGGGTAGTAATGAATAAAATTAATCATTGTGAGAAAATTATTTGAAAACAGAAATGATTTTAGTTATTGATATTCATAATAGGATTGGCGCCAGCAGGGATGGGAGCCGACGACCTCAAAAAATTTCGGAAATCGTAATTCCGAGGCCTAAAAAAATTTTGGAAATCGGAATTCCGACTTCAAAAAGTCGGAAATCGGAATCCGACCATCCCTGGTTGGCACCACGAGGTTCGTGGGGGAAAAAGTCGGGGACGGGGTTTCTAGGGGTAAGTCGAGGATTCGTTTTTGAGGGTGAACAAGTTAGTCGGGGACTGGCTGTTGGTTGTCGGGGGTGGAACTGTTGGGAGTCGGGGAATTACCCAAAATTGTCGAGGATCGGGGATTTTGAGGTTGTGGTGCCAACGCTAGTTCATAAAAACGAATTTATTAATATTAAAATATATTTAATTAATTTAATGAATCGTTTAGTAAATAAATTTAAAAAAATAATTTTGCTTATTTTTACAGCTCAGCGTCTGCTTAATAGAAGCCGAATCGCTGCACACGCACATCTGTCAGCCAGTTATACCATCACTTTCTCCAGCACAAATTCAACACAACTTTCAGCCAAGCGTTTTAAATTTTGCGGTTAATTTTAATCCAAAAACAATCATTTTTAAATGACACCTTTTTGTGTAATTTAGAAAATTTTTGTTATTTAATATTTTATAAAAATGCAAAAGGTTTACAAACAAAAAAATCTCATTTTATATCTTGTTAAGTTTTATTTTTTGGAATTCTTTGCCTTGCTTCGAAAATAAGAAATTAAAAACTAACTTTTGGGACATTTAATTTTTTTGCATAATCAAAAAAAGGTGGACAGTTTATTTTTATCCCATTACAAACAAGAAAAATAAAAATTAATAAAACAGATTGCTTTCCGAGTGGACAGTGTCAACATTGATTTTGATAATTTTGTGCTTGTCGACGATTTTGAAGTTGGTGGAGGTGATCAGTGTGGTGATTTGGCGGCAAAATTGGAGAATAAATTACTTGATCAGTTCCTTCCAGTAAGTTAAAGTCTATTAATTTTAAATTAAATAATCTTCATTAACATTAAATTTGCTAATATTTCGGTAAAAAAGAAGCTAATAATCGCAAAATATTTCAGGTTCCTATGCTTAGCAGTTTGCTTAGTCGTCCAATTCACTCAGCGCAGGCATAAAAATATTTTAAATAAAAATTGCTAATTTATCATTATATCCAGGCATAAAAATATTTAAAATAAAAATATTAATTTATTATTATATTTATTTTAGGAATTGTCTTGCGATTTTTCTAAGCGTGCAATTACTTGCAAATGGGCAAATCCGGAAGGGTTGGCTGGTGAAGTAAATTCGTGGGAAATTGGCGTGAAGAAGCAGCAAAAAGATGCTGCAAATACACTTTTTGGTCTAAATTTTATGCATTTTGATTTATAAGTTAAAAATAGGCTTAAACTTGTCTTTGGATCGCCCTAAAGAATCATTTCAAACGAAAATATGTGTCTTTTTGATTTGGTATTTTAATTTAGGTCTTGTTTTTTGTTGTTGGTATWTTTGGGATTTCTATTATTTTTTTAATGGAAYAAAAACTTTTTAATTCTTTTGTTAACGTAAATTTTAAACATTCTGTATTTTGTTTAAAAAAAAATTACTGTCTTTTACTTCCTAAAAATTTTATAATTAAATTATTTCCTGAGAATTTTTAGATGGAGATGCTGCGATAGCGCGTCTGCATAAAAATGCCCCCGCTTATTTGCTGTCCGAAACTATTCAGGCAAAAAAAATTTATTTAATTTTTTGAAATATTTAAATTAAATTATTAATTTATTTATTATGTGACCAATTTGTAGTGCATTCTGCAAAATGATGGAATGCTAAAACTGAAGACATGGAATAATGGAAATGCTCGTTTGTCGGTAATTAGATTATTAAGAATTTTAYAAGCGTAGGTTATTTTAATTTATTAGGTTTGCATTGTTCGAGCTCATTCTATGGAAATTTTGGATTGCCAAAATGTGGAGATTGAGGACGGCAGAATAGAGGAAGAAGTAAATTTTTTTTGTTTAAAAATTTAATTTTCTAAAATGTTTTTCATAGGTTCTGGTAGACATTCCAACAACTGATGAACCTGTTAAACTTGTGAGTAGCTTAAAATATTATGTCAAAAATATTAGCAATATTTAAAAATCTTTTTATAAAATTAGTTTTTATGTATAATTTGCATTTAGTTGTTGCGAGCAGAAGCTGCAGGAAACGGTGACCATGAAGGCCAAGTTGCAGTTGACTCCATCCAATTTGAGGTCAAAAATTGACGTCAAGCAACATATTTGAGAATTAATTTCAGATAAATAAAATTATATTTAAAATTCCCTATATAAAATTTTTTTTCAAATGAAATTTTTGGGGGAATCCCATCCAATCAGGACATTATTTTTTAAACTCAAACAAATTTTCCTATTTTTTCAAATTTTTTTTTAATTTTAGGCCAAAATTTGTCCGTCCATTGCTTCTGGTTCCGTTGCTGTGCATGGCGTTCAAAACACGCCACTTGGATCGGCTCCATCTGTCGTCCCCAATTCGTTGCCATCTGACAACTCTTCCCCACATCCTGTGCCAGATGAAAGTCAGTGTTTTTAAAACAATTTTGAAAAAAAAAATTCGCTTTTACCAATAAATTATCAAAAACAAACAAAAAAAAATGGAATTTTGCTAAATATTATTTTATTCTGAAGATCTTAAAAAGTGTAATTTTTTTTGCGAATAGATTATCATAAGAGAAGCCCAAAAATAGCATTTTTATTAAAAAATTTTAATTAGAGCGGCTTTTTAGTCAAAAATCCATTTTTGGCGTTTTTAAAATAAAAGCATTTTCGCCATTATTTGGCACTTTTTGGTCAATGTTTTTCATGTTTTTATTTCCTTCCGAGCCCTAATAAAATTAGTGTCAAATAACATTTAACGCCAAATCAAATTGGTCCACTTCTTTAGATGTTTGCCGATTGTTGTCATGCGATTTTAAATATGGGGGCAGTATGTGCTTGTATAGCAGGTTAAAAATTATCGTTAAAATTAAAATTATAATTAAAATAAATATGTTATTTTATTCAAATTTTAGTGTACGTATTTCCTCTTCACTGTCGCTGTTTCGGTCGTTCAATCAAAGCGCTTTCTCAATGCTTTTTGGGCGGAACAAAGTTGCAATGATTGAGGCAGAAAATGAAACAAATAAATTTWAAAAAAATGATTTTTTAATTAATTTTAGTCCTCACAATTTCATTTGAATGCGCCGGCTCGACTGCATTTTGACTTCATAATTCAGGCATTTTTTTAAATGGCTGATCTTAATTACATATTAAGACAAAAGTTTTTTAATTGACAATTTTACAAATTAAATTTGGAGTTTTTTTTGAAAATTTCAGAAAGGTTCTGCAAATTTGCACGTATGCCAAGACAGTGCACTTCGCGAGTTGGACACGTGTTTAGCCATTTTTGAAGGCGGCGAAACGTTGGGTTGGCAACACGACTTTATCGAAGTCGGGGCGATTGCTTTTAAATATTTTGGCTAAAAACTGATCAAAAACATTTCCAAATTGGTTTTAGCTCTCTGAAAATGATCGCAAAGTTTACATAATCGCAAGGTTGAGCAACGGAGCGCGAAAGGCCAGCGTTCAAATCGATAATTTGCTGGTATTATTAGTATATATTATAATTTTTGTATTAATAACAATAAAAATATATTAATAATACACTTCAAAATATATTTTTTGAAATTAATTTTGATTTAATTAATATATTAAAATTAAATTAAAATGTAAATTTTGTTCGAAACACTCAAATTTTTAGCTTACGGATATTGGAAATCACAGAGCATGTTGATGAATTGTTAGCCTAAGAAAGGAAGTCTTACAAAACGAGAATAGATTGATACTCGTCAAAAATCGCATAAAACGGGTCGTCGTAAACAAAATGTGATTGAATGCCATATTTTGCATATATGTTGTTATAATATTTATTAGAGAAAAAAATGGGGATAAAAAAATACAAAAACAAAAAAAAATTTTGTATTGAAATATAAAAAGCAAATTTTTTGAATTAATTAATATTATTAACATTTGTAATAAAAATCAATGTGTGTTTTAAAAGATAGCTTTATTAAAATTGAATATTACCTAAAATACAAAATTTGCTGCTAATTTTGCGTTCCATTTTTTCGTTTTACTCAAATTGAATTTTTGTTTTGAAATTTTTTCAAACGCTATTAACTTTTTCACATCTGTTCAAACAAGCCTTGCCCAGTGACTGATGACTGTGATGATCGTCACCTAAAGCCTAATTTTTGAGCAAACAAAGCCCAAAATGGATAAAACTTTAGCGACAAATTCATGAAATAAATGCGAAATGATTAAAGCATGCTTAAGGCTACAGCTGCAAAAACATTGCATTTTTCAGCTTTTGGTGTGATGTTGAGGGTCACAGAAAATTGACAAAAAAAAATCATTGAAATTGTTTGATAAATGACGTACAGAAATTCACAACCCTTGACACTATAAAAGKCCCACCAAAATAGCGAAAAGGTATCYGTTCCATTAATTCATTATTTCATATAATAAATTACTATTTTAAATTTAATTCAAAAAATAAATTTAAAAAACCCAACAATTCGCTTTTTTGTTTGAAAAAAGCAATACAGCATTTATTATCGTTTTAAATTAAGAAATAAAAGTTGACAATGCATTCGTTCATGCTCTTCACAAACGCCGCGCTTTTTGCGATCATTTTGGTACAATTTTTGCCCAGCGAAAATGGTTTGGTGAATGCGATTCCGGTGAGTATCACAATCAGTTTCATGTTTTCTCAAATAATCAATTCAATATTGTTGTGGGCCTGTAATTGTAGATACTTATTATAAAATTGAATATTGATTATTAATGATATTAATTATAAATTGACTATTGAAAACAAATTTATTATTGTTATTATTCATTGTTAGACTTTCAACGGGGCCGATGCGTTGTTGGTGCGAAAGAAGCGCCAGGATGATGATGCTGGAGCCGAGGGTGACGCCGAGGGTGGAGCCGAAGGCGAAGGAGACGAAAAAGAAGGTGACGGAAAAGAAGAAGGAAAAGGCGAAGGAGATGAAGAAGGAAAAGGCGAAGGCGAAGGAGACGAAAAAGAAGGTGACGGAAAAGAAGAAGGAGAGGAAGAAGGAAAAGAAGAAGGAGACGAAGAAGATAAGAAGGACGGGGACGACAAAGAGGAGGAAAAAGGTTGGTGTTGGACATTTGAGCGCCGCGCCGAGTTTTAACTTATAAATTCTTTGGCTAACCGTCAGTTAACCGAACCGAACTGACCTTTCAAAATTTAAGTGCAGGCAAAAGATTTTATTAAAAAAAATTCTTTAAACAGGAGATGAAGAAGAAGGAGAAGGAAAAAAAGGTGGAAAAGCAGGAGGAAAAAAAGGAGGTAAAGGAGAAACACCGGGAAATGGAAATCCAGCACCGGGTGGTGGCGGTGCCGGTGCCGGCGGCAGTTGCATTGACAATGCCGACGGTTGTGAGCGAGGCTTTTGCACAAATGTGGACTGGGCCAGAGCGCATTGTGCCCGTACATGCGCATCGGTGTTGCCCGAGTGCAAACAGGTTGCGTCGATGCCAGACCCAGGTGAGTGGCTCGCTGCCTTTTTTTCTTAAATTTATTGTTTCTCGGCATAGGTGGCCTTTTTTTCTAAAATTTATTGTTTCTCGGCATAGGGGTTGGCTTTTTTTCTTCTAAAATTTATTGTTTCTCGGCATGGGGGGGGGGTTGGCTTTTTTTCTAAAATTTATTGGCATAGGGGTTGGCTTTTTTTCTAAATTTATTGTTTCTCGGCATAAGGGTTGATTGGTATCTACATATATGAAAATTCAGAAAAGAGTTGCATTGATCGGGCCGACAATTGTGGTTCCAATGCCGACATTTGCCAGGTTTGTCGAGTATTTTTTTTCGGGCATTTTTTTATCAAATTTATTTTTTAAGGATGAAAATTTGGCCATTTGCGGCTGCCCACAAAAGTGCGGACGATGCACCCAGCACCAGAATTTCGTTGCGCAAGGCCGATGCCAATCCGTGTTCGGCAAAAAGTGAAAGCGACGACGAAAGAAGAATGATGGAGGAAGGGAATGAATGCTTTTTAGTCCCGAATGTTTATTTTTGAGTCAGTTTACCATTCATTGTAAACGGACAAAATTAACTGACCGACCGCCTGTCGTAGACAAACTAAACAAAAAGTTTTTGTAAAACATTTGTCGTTTTTGATACAATTTTCAATTGCTTCTTGATTGTTCATATCTGTCTGTATGCACACATTCTCATAAAAGTTGGACGAAAAATGGTAATATTTTAGTTATTAATTACGAAATAGGTGTTATACAAAAAAAATTGGAAGACTACTGTCAGGGGGACTCTCTGTTGGTGTTCGATGCATTGCTTCATCATTTGCAATTAAGATTTGAAACGATAAAGTTGATCGAAAACAAAAATATTTTATGCATTTAAGATTTGCAGGATTTTAAAGTTATTAAAATAATTAACTATAAAGCATATAAAAATTAAAATTCCCAAACAATAATGAATACCTAAATATATATATTTTTATGAGCTGGCATTTTCCATTAAAATGTTGTTAGCTAAGACATTTTTTAATGAATCATATTATGTGATACATAGTTTTTGATGTAATGAGCTTAATATTCGTGACACATTAAATCAAACTTTTATTTATTTTTGTTTAGAATTTATGTAAAGCGCGACAATAAACTAAAATGACTTAAAATCACAAATATTTAATATTATTCCAAATGTAAAAAAAAACAAATCTTTTATTCCACAAAATAATAAAAACAAATAGTAAAACTCTAAAAACTATTCAAAAGATGTCTGTCTGTCAATAATTTTTTCTTCACTTATAATTTGCATATTTTCTAAACATCCAAAAGCAATTGAATTCGCTTCATTTTTAGTCGTTTTAATTCTTTGCAGCGTCATCATTGACATGACAATATGGCCAAACAAATTTTGTCGATTGTTGCGAACTTTCTCAAGTTCTAATTGAATCCTCGGTAAATTTGGGCTTTCTTCAAATCCTTCAGCTCCAATTTCAAATAATTTTTCGTCATTAATGCCATCAAGATTTAAAAAATCTATTTTTGATAGCATAACACGCACAGTTTGTTCACTGCTATTCACAAAAGCCTCAATTTTTTTTAACGCACTTTTTGCTTGAATTTGTTTAAAGTCGTCGTCGTCGTCCGTTTGTCCATTGGCAATTTGAACTAATTTAGCAATTGGATTTACACTCATAAATGAAGACATTTGTGTTGATCCGTTGAATATTGCACGAAATGTTGTTGACTAAAATAATAATATAATACATAGGTAATTAAATTACTATTTAATTGCATTTTTAAAGTTAAAATGATTAAAAAAATAATATAATAACATTCTTTTAAATTATTTAAATTATTACATTCATTAATTTTTATTTTTATTAGTTAAATGGTCGAATAAATTAATTACCGTTATGAATGTTGTTTCTTTGTTACAAAGCGGACAGCGGATTTTTCCTTGCGCTCCAATCCTTTTAAAAATTATATATTTATAATTTAATATTGAGGCCCATTAATACAAACCATTTTATAATGCAATCCTTGTGAAAAATGTGCTAAATTTTTATTTATTAACTTTTTTTGCAAATAATTTTTAATTATGCCTGAGAATTTTGGTTGTGACTTTCGTGCAATTTCATTGTCAACTTTTCACTATTTAATGTTTCTAAACAAATTGAGCAATCATTTCGTTCGTCATTGTCAGCTTTTATTTCAGCAAAAGATAAGCTATTTTCATTAATCTTTTCATTGCTCTAAAAGTTAAAAAAATTATAAATTTAAAATAAATTAATTTAAATTGAACAAACATTTGTGCTGTTATCATTTTGTTCAGGTAAATTGTTGTTTTGATCATTTGATTCATTTGAATTCTTGTCCTTAAGCATATTTTTATTCAAAATATAAATTTAAATGTTATTATCCAAGTTTGATGCCGTTAAATATATGTATTAAAAATACCTCTTTATAGGCAAAAATGTTCAAAGTTAAACGCATCAATTTCAACTTAAAAAGCTGATTTCCATTTATTGGAATTGATAATTGATATTCAGTGAACTAAAAAATAGTAAAATTAATATTCAATAAATAAATGTATGGAAATATTATTTACTTTTTGATGGCTGTTTTTTGAGCTTTCTCCTTCAATTTTTGTTAATGGAGCATATCCCAAAAAAATGTCTTCATTAAATGAATAGTTAAGAGTTCGTTTATTTTTGATCATCGTGGCATATAAAAATGCGTGAAAATTGCCCGCGGCGTTTTTCGTCTCAACAAAAACTCTCCGACTCCAAAAAAGCTCCGGAGGGTCAATTTTGCCCAAATTGATTGTGTATCGCTTCGAGAAATTCGGCACGTACAGGACAACATTGACTGATCGAACCATCGCCCGAATGTCGTCCATTTCATATTCAAATTGTTGATCATAAAATGGCTGGTGATCTGTTGGGTCCGCGTCATCGCCATCCGGCTGATACTCATTGTCAAGTGGATTTACATAAATATCAAATAATAAATGGATTTTTTCAAATTCAGCATTGTCAGAAATAAATATTTCAAAATTTTCAGCACTTTTTATATTTTGTTTAATATTTTTGCCTTCAATTTTATTGTTTATATGAATTGAGTCTAAATTAATTTTGGTTTCGCGCATCTTCACTGTTTTTTCGTATATGACGCTTATTTTGAGTTCTTTAGGTTCGCAAATGTTCAAAATGCAAAGAAGTAGAAGAATAAATAAAGAAGTAGTGGCGTTTTTCATTTTAATTCTTATGCAATATTTTATTTATAAAGCTAAATTTATGTTTAAAAAATTTTTGTGCAATATTATTTTTCATATTTTTCTTTTATTTTATATTAAATATTTTTCTAAATAATGACGTAACTGTACGTATAGGTAATAACAAAATATTATGTTAAATCATTATACCTGTCCGTTCAGGCTAAAGTCAATATTAATAATTACGAAAAACGGAAGTAAAAAGATAAATATTTTAAGCAAGTCGAGAGCCATATGCATAAGGCATAATGTGAGGGGGGCCATATTGCTTTAAGCAGAAGGGTGCCCTCATTTTATGGCTTTTTGATAGTCCGATGAGGCTAAATTTTTAAAAAAAATACTCTCATCGATCATTCCCGTTGAACATTTTCGGTTAAATAAAGATTCTGCAAAACGAGGCTTTTCAGACATAAATGAGGCTTTTTTGCCTGCCAAAAGTGGGGAAAGGAGGCGGTTGCGAGGAGCGTCGTAAATGGAATTACATCAACTCAGACTCGAGATTTCGAAAAATCTCAGACTCGAGATCTCGAAAAATCTCGACATGAGATCTCACTCGAAGCTCAAGTCCGGGCTCTAACATATATTAGACAAAATGACCTTACAAATCTTAGAAAAATCTTTGTTTCATTTTTTAATTTTTTGAAGACGCAAACTAAGGCCTCGAGCGTGCAAAAATTGAGCACCTAACGGATTTTGGCTGATAATTTTTGCTTTCCCACATAGGTACATATTTTGAAGGTTTTTTGTTGGTCAGAAAATTGATAAATCTTCGCTTAAATCAGGGTTCCCCACTTTTAGCCTTTTCGGAAGAAGTTTTTTTAATATAAAATGGATTTTTTGAAAAAATATGAAGAAAGATGTAGGTTATGTAAAAAAAATGATCTACGAAATTGCACTTTGGAATGCCGAAATTGCGCGCGCAATATAATTGATTTCCAGCCGTTTGAGCTGTATTTTTCGTAATTTTCCCGTGGATGTCTTTACGAAACAGAAAATTTATTTTACGAAACGAATTTTTTGATAATCGGATGGTCATTTCAATTTAAAAATAAATTTTCAAAAAGCTACAATATACGTTAACAGGTTTTCAACAAATGTGCAGCAAGGGAAAAGCCGACTTCGACATGCGTTTTTCCGTTTTTTTAATTTTGTAAAACAAAAACGCGCCAGAATATGTAGTCGCATGGAAACTTCTGATTCAACTTGCCCCGACTGGTGGCCTTTGGACAAAGTTTAGTGCGGAGCTGGACAGTGGACCCATAACCCGAAAGTTGAGCAATTTTAAAAGGGTTGGCACTTTCCTTCGAATTGTTTATATTTTTGTAAAGAGTGTAAATTTGCAACATCTTGAACGAAAAACCAACTGATCAAATAAAAATAATGATTGAATCCTCAACAAAAATGCATAATTTCCGGCAGACCAATGGCAACATCCGGCGGCATTGTCTAAATGTTGAAATTAAATACAGTCGGATGTCAAACTATTGCACAAAAATAAGCGCTTCTTCCAAATTTTCAATGAAAATTGTAATGCTTCATTTATTCCCTCCTTCCTCCCCCCCCCCGTATTTTTTGAAAAAAGGTTTGTTTCAAAATTTGATAAAAAAAACATTCTAAAGGAATATCAGAGTCGTGGAATCGAATCTGACCTCGTTTCGCGAACCTCAATGCATTTAATTTTCAATTAACTTTAGTTGCGAAAAGTCCGGACACGAAATAACAAATAAGAACATTAAACGAACGCCCAATAAAATCGATTTTTGAAAAAATGCGTTTTTCATTTGAGTTTTAACCAAAAAAATTTTCGCCCTAAATTTTGTTAGATCCCCATTTTTTTGTAGCCATGAGCGGATTTTTCGTCTAAATTTTTGTTAAAATTCAAAATGGCCTCCTCCCCTATGCGTTCATGGTCACCCCCCTCCGACATAAGTGTCGCTAATCTTTTTGAATGTAAATTGCCTGATTAGCCATACAGCCCGAGGCGATTAATGAAATCATTCGTCCACTTCTTGCAGTTCTTGTTGATCGCGTGGAAATCACGCCACATGCCATCATAGACACGGTTAACATCCATGAACATCTTCGTGCCACTGCAATAGAACCGTTTCGTATACGGATGAGGATAGCGCTTGGAGTAACGTCCAGCAGTGCGGCTGCTCTTATGGCGTGTGATCTCGTAAGTGACGTGCACTTCATGATCACACTGGTCGCATTTGTACAACACCTCCAGACAATCGTGGGTAATGTCTGAAAACAACGGAAACGTTAAAGTTAGAGCGATTCGTATTAGTATTTTCAAAAATAATAACAATGTCCAACAGATACTTACAATATACAACCAATCTTTGCCAAACACTGAACAGTGAAGTAATTCCGAAAGTGCAGAAATTAGTTTGCGAGTTCAAATTTTCAAAAAAACCGTATATACCGTTTTAATCTCTCGGTGGGATTATTTTTCAAACTACTCAGAGAGGGCGGGCGTGTCGAAACTTAGAATTAAGAAAGTACAATTCGGAATCTACGTACTCTAGAAACACATTTTTATTGATTTTTTTCAAAAAATGGGGGGGGGGGAGGGAGCACAGCTGCACAATTACCAAAAGCAATGCTCTGAGCTTGAACAAAAAATAGAAATAATATACTGACCATCCTTAACCGCGTCTCCAACTGCATCGACTGCGACAGCTCCCATAAGGGCGACGGGAATACCAACAGGGCCGGCGAACGCGATGGCAAATGCGGCAGCGACCCCGGACCCTGCCGCCACAAGCGTAGCCAAAGCCCCACGCCCAACATTGGCCAAGCGTTTAACATCACGATCCATACTGTCGACTTCGACCTTGAACGATACAAAATTGCCAAACACATTCAGTAAATGAAACAAAACAAAAAAGCAATTTTGAAATCAAAATTCAGTTAGTACATTCACAATTTACCTTCCAGAACGAGATGGCGCGAAGTTTCGAGACGCAACATGAACAGAGATTCTCCTTCACAAAATTTCCATGTTTTCTCGTGTTACTGGAGCTACTAGTACCCATTGCTTGTTTAAGAAAGAGTTTAACGAACCTGAAGTTGTGAAAAATTGGAAAAAGGGACTTAGTGTGTTTTGTCCTCAATTTGGATCAAATTTGTTTAATTGTTTTACTCTTTTTGGAGGAGCTTACAGATTTCCTCTACATGAAAAAAATGGAAAATTTCCAGTGGGAAACAACAATCCAAATTGAAGAAACAAACTACCTATTACTGGTAACGAAAAAGAATTGCTTATTTGTCCCAATTCCAAATTTTAAAAACTTAAAAAATTATGCATTCATTTTAATTACCAGGGCTGCTACTTTTAGGCACAAAAAATTGCAAAATAGGCACAAAAAATTCTAAAATAGGCACAAAAATCCTCAAATAGGCACAAAAATAGGCAAATAAAATTTTTTACATAAGGTTTTAACAAAAAAGTAAAAGAAAAAATAAGCGATCATTTCTGCTTATTGCAGTTACAAATCAAAAATTTTTCTCCAGCGTAAAGCGCATCCGGTTGTCTGCCAAAATGTTTTTGTATGCCGAAAACTACGCTCTCAAATTTTTGCCACACGTGATGGTGCTTTTGAAAAATTTTTTCGTGCTTGCTATTTTTGCCTTTATTTTTGGCATTTTTTGCAAAATATCTCTAAATCTTGAAAAAAGTCGCCAAAAATGCCGAAATAGGCACGAAATAGGCACAAAAATGTCGAAATAGGCATTAGGCACAAAAACCCCAAAATAGGCATAAATAGGCATTATAAAGTCCACTCTAGAAGCTCCAAATAAAGCTAAAAACATGTTTTTCGTGCTTAACTCATTGTGCCAAGTTAGCAGAAAAAATAGGCATTTGCCTAAAAGTAGCAGCCCTGTTAATTACTAATTGAACCTCATTAAAACTGTACAAGAATATCGATCGAATCAAAAGGACACTAAAAAAGAATTGAGCAGAAAAAAATGAAGCACTTTGGAAGACGAATCAGACACTTTTGCAAAATTCGTAATTTGTTGACCAATATCTTAACAAATCTCTTTAAAATCTTCAAAATTTTTCCCGGCGGCGCCTATCGGCGCCTATATACCAAGAAGAGTCAATGATTTGGAAATAAACAACAAAAAAAAACAACTGAATGAGTAACGTGAAAGGAAGACAAAAAAAGGAATGGGGTCTTTTGTATGCCTCTTCTGTGCATGCGTTAACAATAAGACAGAGGGGAGAACAGATATTTGGTTTCTCTGGATTTATATGGTCAGACGATAAAAAAATCAATACATGAAAACGACGGGGCGGTCACTTCAGTGCCAGCAATTTTGAAAGCCTAACTTTTTTTAAACTCAAGCAAATCAGATGCATTCGAGAGCTCTAAATGAGAAGAATCATTTTTTAAAAAAGCCAAGCTCTTTTTTTTAAAAGTTCAATGTGAAAAACACCCAACATTGGAGTTTTTTTCATTTTTTTTTGCAATAAGTTTTTCACGAATTTTCTAATTGAGTTCGGAGCTTATTGGATCGGGGCGCCGACATTTCGTTGAAAGACATTTCGTTTGAGTTTTTAAATGCGTGGTTTTTAAAGTAAAAGTATGCGCCGAAACACAAAACAGAGCTCGGATTTTGCGAATCTCGAACCCAAATTCGTACAGTCGAATAAAAGGGTCCCTCCCCCTGTGGTTTTGGCCAGGCCCGGCCGCAAATGTCGGCCCCCAAATGTCTGGACACGCTCGGGCGACAATGGTTTGCAATTTTATTGCTGAATTTGAGAAATTTACAAAGAAGCACAAAATTTTTACCATTTTTTCCACAAAATATTTACAAAATTAAAGAGAGAGAGGAACGACGGACAATAACTAAATGGATACTTTCAACAAGGGTTGGCACCCCCGACGCGGGGCTGAGATTTTCGAGGTTCGGGAACAAAAAACCCCGACAAAATTTTTGGGGGTATGGCTTTTTTTGAACAAACCCCTTGAAAGGTTGGAAATACGGGATCCAATGGCGAAAACCGCGACCAAAAATGCCGGGGTCTGGGGTGCCAACCCTAGTTTCAACAAGATAAATTTAACCGACCCAAAGTCCCACAAAAAAAAATTGGATAGAACGTATCAGTAGAAATGATATACAGTGCCCTGCTTCACAGGGCTGTGCTCTGGTCATTTTTTAATTTAGAAAAATTCTGATCGCAAAAAACCGGATATCAAAAATTTTATCAGAAAAACAATCGGATTTGTTAAAAAAACAGAACTCGGAGCACATCCCGGCGCTGCTTCACTAAACGGATGGATCATCAGCCAAAAATGAATGCAACAAAGAAAATAATGTACAAAGCGGTGGCCACAAAAACAATGGCCCATCCCATCGTTTCCCCATACATGACGGCCATGTGGACGGCCAGCTTCAACGCATGCCACCAGTAGAGCATGCTGGCGATAGCAAAGAGCACGAGCACGCAGGTAACGAACGACATGGCGAGGTTGTACTTGCCGAGCATGACGGCGTGGTTGAAGTGTATCCAGTGAAGTTGCAGACCAGGAAGCGGCGTGGTCAAGCTGGTCTCCGTGAGTTTGGCATCAATCAGCAACGCCTCGATGGTGGAAGAGCCCGGTTTTCCTGAAAAAGAACGAATTTATTAACAAAAATGTTTAAGCTACTTTTAAGAAAATGAATATTTTTAATGATAAACACTAAATTAAAACACATTTTTAAAATAAAATCAAGCCGTTTGCCTGCAGGGATATACGCATTGATGCCGGCTCCGGCTGTAATGCCGCGCTTTCGTCGCCGTTGGCGTTTTTTTGTATTGGCATCAACAGGACGCTAAAATTTGCGTTTAAAAATATTAATATTTAGGTAATTATTGTTTATTAAAGAAAAGTCACTCAAAATATATGAAAATAATAACCAAACTCTTCCACCAACATTTTCTGCCTTTTCGTCATCGCCCACTTTAATGAATTTGTGTCCATTTTGCAATACAAAATTTGTGAACAGATCTTTAAGCGTTTTTGCAAATTCTTTGAACTTTTCCAACGGTTTGTTGTTTTTTAAATTTTTCTTTTTATTTCTGGACGCTTCTTTTTCTTCCGCCATCATTTTTTGGAGAATTGGTTTCAGATTTTCGTTTAACGACAGCGGGGCATTGGGAAAATGAATGGACGGATCAATTTTGGACAACTCAATTTCTTCGATTTGAACTTCCCCTGAAAACAATATGATTTTTAAATTAAAATTTAATTTTAGTTTTTTTTTTGTTGTTATTTTTTAACCCTTTTGCTTTTGCGCTTCAAATTGGTCGTCTTTGTCGTTAATGCTCAACTCGGCTCTTGCAAGTAAATCGACTACCCAAGCTCGGAATGTTTCGCTCGGTCTCACCACCACTTTTTTCATCACAAATTTGATCGAATTCTTGATGGGCAAGTAAAATGGGATGATAATCTAAAAGTTTTAAAAATGGGATGATAATCTAAAAGTTTTAAAAATGGGATGAAATCTAAAAGTTTTAAAAATGGGATTGATAATCTAAAAGTTTTAAAAAAGATTTAATGGATTATATGCATTTTCCAATTACCGTACAATCCAACCCCCGGGGGAAAAGCGGGCTCTATTTTGTGTTCAATGGCACAAAACTTTCTAATGGGTTTAGAGCATTTTGTGCAAAATTGCTTGCCTCAAATGGAGACACTTGGGCTGTCATCAGTTTTGGGATGCCTCCAACAATTTTTTCAATGTTTGAAAAATAAAATCGCTTAAACAAGTTGCCGTTCCGCTTCCTCTTCTGGCCAAATTTGTAACTCCACCGGTTTAGCTTTTTGAACAAACTTTCGACAGCCCTTTGTAATGTGCCCATTTCGTCATTTCCCTTTCCCAACAAAGAAAACTTTTCGAGCTGTTCATCGAAATCGAGTCCGTCCGAGGCGGCAAAACAATCGGTCAAATCATTGGTCAGATCACACTGAGCTATAATTATCAAATACTGTTTTAACTATGTTGGCACCACGACGTTCGGGGGCGGAATTGTTGGGGTTTCGAGTGGCCCCAAATTGCCGGGGTTCGGAGTCGAGGAATACCCCAAATATTGTCGGAGTTCGGAGTTGAGAAATGACCCTAAATTTTCGGGGTCCGGAGAAAACCAAAATTTTTGGGGTTCGAAGTCGCAGAATAACTCCGAATTTTTGGGGTTCGGAATTGTCAGGGTTCGGGGTCGGGCTTTTAGGGTCGGGGTGCGAACCCTAAATAATAACTAAATAATTCTCAGGCAATGGAATTCTCAATTTATAATAGCGACAAATTAATGGGATAAATAAGAATTAAAAGATAAACTGACCATCGAAGCTCATATTGAACTGGTCCAGGTTCAGCTTCATCTCGTCCTGCAACGATTCCAACAGTTCGGCTCCGCTGTTTTCAATGTTGTAGCCCATAAAACGCAATTCGAAGCCCATGCCAATGTTTTGGTCCTCCCCAAGTCCTCCTCCTCCTCTCGCTTTGTCTTCTGATTTTGTCTTCGGCATATTGCCAACTGTCTCCGATTTTTTCAAATTTTTCGACGACGATTTTGACACTTTTTTGCCCATTCTTTTCACAATTTCATCAAAAATTTGCAATTGTTTTTTGATCATTTCAACGTTTTCTTTGTCTTTTGCCGATACTTTTTGCTGAGGTTGATCCGTCCTCAACACAAAGTGCCAATTTGTCATTCCCTGATTTTCCATCCGATCAAATAATTCGAGAGCCAAAGCGATATAAAAAGCTCGCAAAATCATTTGGTAAACTTTCAGACGCTTTCCCAACGGATCGTTTGCGATTTCGCTAAGAATTGCATTAATTTTTTGATCAATTTTTTTCACAGCATTTTCGGGCGTATCCGTTGGCAACGATTCTTTTATATAAATTATTAAATTTTAAATTTACAAATAATTATTATACCGATGTCATGTTCCTCGTCCAAAAAATCTTTCAACGTTTTGTGTTCTTTTTTACACTGTTTATCGCCTCCTCCTCCTCCTAAATGACCGCTGCTGCTGCTGCTGCCGCTAGCGTTTTGCTGCTTTTTGGACAAAATGTCATCTTTTTTCCCAATTGTCCGCTTTTTTCGGCGCTTTGTCATTGACTTGCCGAGCTTGGCCATTGCCTGTTTTATGCCCTCCAGCGCTTTTCGATACTCGTCCCTAATCGGATGCGTCAGTGTCCCGGACGCGTTCCATTTGTGCAATTGCCGCGCAATGCTTTGGTAACCTAGTGCCAGTTTTGTGCCCATTCTGTGCAAATAATTGTTGTCCAATTTCTCCAAGAGCAAATTTTCGTGTTGTTGGTGCAACGATGTCCAACGCTCCTTCTCTTTACGTGCCGTTATTTTTTGAAAATTCAAACGATGCGCCAAATTTTTGTTCAACGATATTAACAATTCTCTAAACAAGGTTCAAAAATATGCTACTCATTATTAGGGCGCGGATTTATATTGACTAAAAACGTGAAATATTGACTTAAAATACTGTCCAAAAACCCCAAAAGTACCAAAATATTGACCAAAAAACCCCCAAAATATTGACCAAAAACTCCAAAAAGTACCAAAATATTGATTAAAAAATGTGCTAAAACTGATTCAAATTCAGTCAATTTTTGCGTGAAACCCTTAAAAAATCGTCAATCTTTATTAACTATCCTCTTATAGCTGTAAATGTATTATTTTTCACATGATAAAAAAATTTTTTCAATCTTTGTAGGGTGGATTTTTGATCAAAGAAAAAGTCATTTTTTAGGGTACATTTTTCGTTTTTATTGAATCTTTCTTAAGAAATTTTGTATAAGAGTGCTTGAATTGAATTTTTCAAAATTTTTGGAAATAAAAATTGAATTTTCTTAAGAAAAATGCCTAAAATATTGATTTATTATGAAAAAATGGCTAAATATTGATTTATTCTCAAAAAGCCAAAATATTGATTTATATTGACTAAAAAATCGCTCTAATTCGAAAATTTTTCGAAATGAATACCATTTCTGTGCTTCTCCTTATGATCCCCTTTTTTGCAAAAAAACATTTAAAAAAATAAACATCCGCGCCCTACTCATTATTAAAACTTTAAAATTTTTTTTTTCAAAATACCGCATCATAAAGCACTGGTCTCTGGCATTATGTTGACCGTTTGTTGGCATTTTGTCGCTTTTCATTGTAAGCGGAAATTCCATTTTTGCGTCCAATTGCATTGTGTGAACATTGACAAACAAAGCGTATTCAAATTGATTTCCGGCGACTGCCGCAAAAAATTGGCTGGCACATGGCAACAAAAACTCATCAAAACTTTTGTCCAATAAACCGCCTGTTTTTGCGAAATAAAAAAAAATTATACACATTTTTTTTGCTCTTTTTAATCAATTTTTTGTTTTTTTACCCTCTCCAATCAGTACAGTATCCTCCTCCCCAACATTGTGGCTTTCTGTAACATTTGCACAATTTTTGAACGGATCTTCCATTTGCACGCCATCGTTTTCAGCTTTTGCCGCTCCATCAGACGATGATGAGCTCTGCTCACTGTCCAACCATTTGTCCAATTCCTTGACTCCGTCAGCGTAAAATGCCACTTCCAAACGTTTACGCGTTTTTTCTCGCAATTTCTTATAAATTCCGCTCAATTTTTTGTCGAAATTTTTACTTTTTTTCTCAATTTTTTTGATCAAATTTTGCGAAAATGCATACATATAATGGTAAATGCATACAACAAAATCGGAGCTGATTTCTTCCAACGCATTTTGCGTGTCGGAATTGGTATCGTCGTCATCACTTCCAGTACCATCGCCTCCACCTTTGCGATTATCATAATTTTGCATATTTCCAACGGTTTCATAAATGTTAATGCTCAATTTTTTGATCGATTTCAACGGATTTCTTTCCAATTTTTGGCAAATTCTCTCCGCCACGTTGGCCAACACTTGGACCCGCACTCTGATCGATGGTTCTGCCAGTTTCCAATTTTTGATCGCAATTTTGGCCACCATTTCACCGTCCTTGCCCGCCTTCAACTCCTTCGCCTCGTCCTTTCGCCTCTCCACCCTCAGCGAATTGAAAATGTTTGTCCCAATTAATTGGGCCTTTTTGGCCCGGTTTTGTTCAAATTCGGGCTCATAAACAATTCGGTGAAAATATTTGACAAACATTTCCGCATTTTCGGTGCTAATTGCATTACATTTCAATTCTAAATTTTTAAATTTAAAAAAATAAAAGAGAGCAAAAAGTGTAAATAATAATAATAAATATGTACTTACGCGTTTCTCCCTCAATTATGAGACAAAAATCAAATTTTATTCGAATAAGGTCGTTTATTTCGGTCAAATTCACCAATTGTTCATTATATATAGTCAACATTTTTTTCCAAGCAATCATTTTTTTTGTTGTATAAATTTCCAAAAGTGCCAAATTTTCTTTGCCCGTTTCTTTGTCGTTCAGCGCATAATTGTTGCCAAAATTAACTCCCCATTTGTTTTCAAGACGCCACACGAGTTTTTGCATGTGATGGTAAAGCAGAAATTTCACACAATGAATGTATCCCGATGCCATTTGCGCACTTAAATGGAATCCGCCATATATATTTTATGAAGTAATTTTAGACATTATAACTTTATTCACATCGCACTAAATCACTTATACCAATGGAAAGCTCTAAATGAGTAGAAAAAGCATTACAGCAAAGTTGTGAAGTGTTTTGAAAAGTTTCAAAAAAATTATAATGTAAAAATTGCCAAAAATCGGGCTTTTCCTTGGTTTTTTGTTCATGACTTATTTAAACGTTGATTTACTGCTTTCTTTAGTTTTACAAATTGTTTTATACATATAGAGTTTTTCAATGGTATAAGGTTTAACTGATTTAGTGCGGTTTGAATAAAGTTATGATGTTTAAAACTACTTCATAAAATATATGTGGCGGAATTTAGGAAACCAGCCAGCACGGTTGCTCAGAATCGCAAAATTCGGACAGCCCCGGATTACGGTACCGATAATGATGTGCAAAATAGGGTTTTAATTTTGAGATAAAAGATCTCAAATTTCAAACTTTTTTGTGAAAGGGAGGGAGAGACCGGCCGTCGAGGGCAAATTTTGAAAAATTTTAATATTTTTGTCAAAAATTCTTCGTTCTTCTAAATGTTCAAAAACGATTAATTTTAATACAAAAATTAGAAGGGTTTTACTTGTCCCAGAACACCAGGTATCCCGGATTCTCTACGACGGGTATTGGTCCTGATCCAATATCCGTTTTAAAACAACCCGGATTAGCTTCAAATTTAATTTAAAAATTACGTTTTGCTTGGCAATCTGTTGCACATATCTGTGGCCATTGTGACCATTTTTCTTCCATTGTTTTCAGTTTTAATCGGGTCAATGCCATTGTATTGACTTTTGGGCATTTTGTTTCGAAGCTTTTCAACAAAATCCGCAACAATTTCGCGCGAAGATTCTTTTTTGATCGGCTCGGACTTTTTCGCATTTTTTACGCTTTTCTCATCGCCCAGCAAAGGAATTGCATGGAAATTTTCAGCGACAAAACTTGCTTCTTCAGGCGAAAATGATTTGCAATTGATTGCTGAAAATAACCTTATTTGTACTAGTGATGCACGAGAGCCCAAAATTTCCCGATACTCGAGACTCGATACCGAGACTTGACTCCGAGACTCGAGACCGAGACTTGACCCCGAGACTCGAGACCGAGAGTTAACCCCGAGATTCGAGACCGAGAGTTGACCTCGAGACTCGAGACCGAGAGTTGNAGACTTGACCCCGAGACTCGAGACCGAGAGTTAACCCCGAGATTCGAGACCGAGAGTTGACCTCGAGACTCGAGACCGAGAGTTGACCTCGAGACTCGAGACCGAGAGTTAACCCCGAGATTCGAGACCGAGAGTTAACCCCGAGATTCGAGACCGAGAGTTGACCTCGAGACTCGAGACCGAGACTCTCGTGCATCACTAATTTGTACATTTTTGGTTTGAAGCCCCCCCCCAATTTTTTAATACACTTTTAGAGCTATTTTGAGGGTGCTGATCAAATCAAGAATATGATGAAATTAGATTTGCAAAAATTGAATGGCTTTTAAAGATCAAAAAGTCAGTGACCCAATCCGAAACTCGACTCCACATTTTTAATGATCGGTAGCGTACCTAATCCCAATAACCTTAAGCCAACCCGATTTTTTAAAAATAACCAAGACCCAAAAACCCGGCCTTTTTCTTGACGCGAAAATTTTTCTCGACCCGGTGCAACCTTGATCCAGCACCTCCCAAAATACCCCTAAAAAGTGTTTAAAAAAAATCCGAGTTGGGAGGGCTCCAAACCGAAAAGTACCCATTTTTTAAACACAATAACGTAGTAATTGCAAAAAAAAAAGTTCCAAAATTTATTTTTTTGAATATTTATTTATGTGTAGGCACATACCTTCAGAATATTTGTCTATGAAGAAAATAAAAGTCAGAAGAAAAAGATGCACAAGAGCGAAGTTAGGCTTTGAAATTTTCATCTGTTAAAATATTTTATTTTACATATTCCTAATGCAAATTTATTTGTCATTTTTTGAGAAAATTTAATGGGGGGAAATATAATTGAGAATAGATGAAACGCTTAGGCATTATCTGATTATTAAATTATTTATGCAATTTATTCCCTAACCAATTGGGGCATGTATATGCGTGGCTATGTATGTATATGTAGCGATGTTAAAGCGCTGACGCGCTTATTTCACAAAACGCGAATTGATTATTTTTTAATTCACAATTGAAAAAGCGCTAAATTGATTATGATTTAGTTCAATTTACAATTGAAACACAAAGCGCTACACCATGGGCGTTTCTTAGATCCGCCACATATATTTTATAAAGTAATTTCATGTTTAGTAATATTAAAAAAATTGTTATTCACTATTATTCACTATTAAGTTTTATAAGCCAAAGGGCATAATTCCCCACATTTTTGCTTCAGTGGCCCTTGTTAGGCCAGTCGCCGCCGAGAAAATTTTGAATTTTTGACTCAATTTATTAAGAGATTTGCAACCAAAATTTAAAAAATACGACAATTTTTGTAAGCTTTTTAGAAATAGGAGGGGCTTGGCGGCGCCGAAAGGCGCTGACGGGAAAATTTTTGAGGGAATTTGTTAAGAAAATTGGTCCAATAATTACACTATTTTAAAGAAAAAATTTAAACAATTTTTAATTATTGTTTCGTCCACCATAGATGCTCGCGAAAGTGATAAAAAGGTCCCGAACTCCCGGTTTTCTTTGTGTTGAATGCCAAATTTAAAATAAGTATCAATTATACTTTAAAATTTTTACCGGAAACCGGTAAATTATAGGGCTGCTCGAGACTTGAAATTTACCAAGACTTGAGAGTCGAGACTGAGACCGAGAAATGACACCAAGACTCGAGTGAAATCGAGAAAAGACTCCGAGACTCGAGTCCGAGAAATTCTCGGTTCGAAACCCGAGATTGAAATTTTTTTACTGGTTGAGACTGAAAAGAGACCGGTAACGGTAAACCGGTAAATTTCCCGTGAATTTGTTTACTTGATACTTTAATTATTTCAATTATTTGCAATTAAAATTTTATAAACTATCAATTTAAGTGTTTAACTGATATTAAAATATTTATTGGTGTACATTAGGGTTATATTGTTCAAAATAATGAAATGAAAATTAAAAAGAAAATATAAGCAAAAAATGTGGGAAGGCAAATGATTAAAAAACAAATATTAAAAAATTTAGAAAAAATACAATTTTTGTACGATATTTTTCGGTCATTTGTTTCTGAGCACTTCAAATTGCGTCGAAATGAACTTCGTGCATCGCACGCGAAACACACAGAATTTTTAAAGGCCTAAATTTTCTGTAATGCACCAAAAACAATCTGACAAATCATCAGGATCGCTTCGAATCGTCGGCTAATGCTGCGGGCCGCGAATGAGAACGAAGTGTCATTTCGAGGCAATTCTGTTTTGACAAATGAATTGAAATGAATTAATTTTTAATAAAATTATTGTTATTTCAAATACTTAACATTAATTACCCTCCAACAATTCAACTTTGGTCATCGCGTAACGCGCTGTTCATTGTTCGGACCGATATAGCAAGAGCAGACGTCATTATCAACATTCCCCCATTTAAAGRCGAACGCATCCAATTTTTGGTTACAGATTTCATGATTAAAGTCCTTCAAACATCCCCATTCAGCTATGCGTTTGTTTGGGTCCGTTCCTATAAAATTAAATAAAACTATTTGAAAAGAATGGCTAGCACAAAACATTAAACACACATTTTTAAAGCTACCTGACTAAAAATTTTAATTTAAAAAAATTAATGTTCTTGTTTTTTGATCCAAATATTAGATGTTATCTGCAATTCGGTTTTTTTATGCTTTAAACCCATTTTTTAGGCTAATGGAAAAATGTTTCCACCCGACGTGCAGTTGTAAAAAAAGCAAGCAAGCTCATCCGGCTTGCATTGTTCCGGCAAAAGAGTTTCGTTTCCAGTATCTTTGGGAGTTTTTAAAGCTTGGATGCAGAAATGTGGAGGAGCAGTCGTTGTTATAGTCGTTGTGGTGGTTGTTGTAGTCATTGTCACTTAAACACACTAATATTTAAAAAAAATCATTAATTTAATGCCATAAGCATACCTGGAATCGTCATGCCTGCATTGGACATGTCGGCATTCTTTTCACCAGTTTGGCACGCGCATTTAAAGCCTTTGACGTAGAAAAAGTTTGCTTTACTCTGGCAGTTTGGCAAATTTCTTCCGGCAAAGTCGGAAAGGCATCCCCATTCAGAATGAATTCTGTCCCCTGAATGAAAAAAATGTTAAGATTACACAAAGCAAAACTTTATATGTTTGAATTGATTCAAATGAGCCCAAATTAATAAAATTGACTTTAATTTCATTTATTCATTGCAAATTACTTCAAAATGATGTTAGGCTTGAGGGTCAAAACTTTGATTTCAGAGCTTTTGTTCTTTAATTCTGTCCGGGGCGTATGAACTTATCATTTGAGTCAACAAATTTATTAATTTTTAATAATTTTCAAATTTGTTTATTACCATTGGAACAGTTCATAAAATAGCAACGTTCCTCAATTCCTTTTCTGTAGGGACAAGAAGAGTCGCATCTTTCGGTGGCACTCGCCCATTCGTCTTTCTGTGCACGTTGGCATTGCAATCCATGCACCTAAAGCGACCAAAACTTCGGATCAAAAGGTATCCAAGCCCCCCGCTTTCAAGTGAATGCCGCCAATTTGAGATTTCTGAACCTGCTTTAAAAATGGCATGTTTAAGGAAAACCGATTCAATTAAAAATTATAAAAAAGGTTCCTACAAAATGCCATGATTTTTATTACAAATACTAATTGTCAAACGGATTAGATTGGACATGGTGAAAGTTTTCTCTCCCATTGCCAGGAATAATTTGGTTTGGAACATTGGAACAGTTTCTTAACAAATCGAAAAGATGCTAGATTTGAAATATATTTCTTTAAACATTTTAATAAATCAATGTGAAACTTTTTCAAAAATGACACAAAACAAAAGAACAGATTTAGTCCATTTTTGTCACTTTTGGCACATAACTCATAGAGCGACAACGCAGACCAAATGCTGACAATGATGATGATCACTTGGGTTGAAAGGCAGTAGCTGAACATATTTTTGCTATTCTAAATAAAAATTATTTTAAAAGAAATAAAATCGCAGTATTTTCACTAACTAATAATGATATAACTGCTGCATTGGGTGGAGTGAACTTCACAACACATATTTTAAAATGAATCATCGTCTAGGACCATATTTTGTTGGCTGATAGAATGAATGTTTCACTGGGTCTTTTGAGAAAAATGAATTAATGTCGTTTAATTTATTTTTATTAAATAATAAAATATAACATCAATTAATATCAATTTAAAACATTAAAAATTATGCCATATTTTTGGACATTGGCGCGTCTTATCGGAGATTTTAGTATATCTTTGTTTAAAAAAACAAATATTTTCAAGCATTTATCTGAACAGCGGCAGCTGTTTTTAGAATTTATAAACCTCCTAAAATCAAAATTTTATTATTTTGTGTAAACTTTTGATGGTGCATTTATAATCGAAGAATTCTTCACATAAGTTCTTAAGAAGTTGAAGATCAGCGCTTTGAACGGACAATTTAAAGAATTCAATTTTGAAGAAGGTGCCGACTAAACCGGAGCGGTGTGACTTTTCTTTATATATTGTTTGGTGATATTAGTATTAAATTCATATTCTGTTTTCGTCTTATTTTCTGTTTTGGTCTTTGTTTTAAAACAACAAATATTTTTCAATTGAATCGGATGAAATTAATTGTTCACGGACTGCGGCGAGTGCTGCTTTGGGTCGGGTAACTTGCAGTGCGGCCATCCTCAATCTGACAAATTGTTGATAAAGTTTTATTAAAAAGTTAAAAATCGGGGTTCCGAGGTGTTAGAAAATAAGTGAAATTTAGGATTCCAATCAATTTTACTTATTTAAAAATTACGAATGCAAAAAAAATTCAGCATTTTTAAAATTTCTATGTAATTCTCTTACAAAAACAAACATTTAAAAATTTTCTCGGCGGCCAATCTTTTTCCTCCCTTTGCCCACAAAAATTTTAAAAAAATGCAGCGCAAAATTCTACCTCGAAATTTTATTAAATTGGATCCGGAGGTGCACGTAGGCGCCGCCGAGTGAAAAATTTAAAAACTTTAATGAATTTGTCAATTTGCATAAATGCTTTTTAAACGCTTCTTTTATTATTTTGGGCGACGGTGCCGATAGCTGTCATTTGAATTTTACAAATTAAGCGCAATTTGCTGAGGGAATTGGTTAAAAAGCATTTGACTGAAAAACTGAAATTAAATCATTTATAAAAAAATGACACCCTTTAAAGCTTGGATTGAATTGCCCCGGTCCACCTGTGTAAGTGTTGCTAGAATGTAGGACATAAGCGGTGTCCAATATTTAGAGAGTGCCACAGGACTACTGTAAATGGCCTCGGCGATATCCCATGACTAAAGGTAAAATTAAAATAATTAACTAATTCACACAAAAATAAAAATTCTATGTATATTGGGATTTTAAATTTATAAACCAATCACGTTTGAGTTATGTTTTTTTTATTTTTAATATTCATACAATTCTTTCTTGCGCAGGCAATTGAATAAACACAAAACTGCAGCGGAAAATCTTGGAAATTGCGTTTGCGGCCCCGGTGAAATGTGTGCGCACAATTTGCCGCTAAAATATCGCATTTCTTAGAAGGAATTTTAATTAATAACCCAAAATGTTATTGTTCATTCACCACTGGTTAAAATTTGCTGATGAGATACATTTCCAAATTTTCAATTGAAAAGAAGTTCCCTCAATTCTGGAAATCCAATCCCGAAGCCAGGCTGCTTCTGTTTTTTTTGGAGGCATAAGCCGACCCGGCAGGAAAATAAAAATAAATAAAGATAGAATTTTAACAAATTTTTTTTGGCTTTTGTGAAGAAATTTTTGAAAAATGCCAAAATATGCACATAAATCGCGAAATATGCACATGGAAATGCGTTCTAAACGCTTCAAACCATGCATGTGCATATTTTTGGACGCCCTAATAATTATTGTTTCGTTTATTAAAACAATWAGATTTGTTTTGCATTCTCGATGTTTGTGCATTTTTTATTATCATCCGCTAACAGAATAGTGTCAAAATTAATTTTATGTGCAATTTGATTGAAACAAAAAATTTCGGATGGATTTGTAGATGAAAAATTTCAGCGGGAACTTGAACGAAAACGAATTTCCTAAGTTGTAAGACTCGATCACTGAGCGAGCGGTACTTTTTGAGTTGAGATTTTTTCGATAAATATTTTAAACTAAATCAATTAACTTCATTGTCGTCAAAAAGTTCTAAAATGAAGGCACTTTTAGCCTAATTATGTTGTTACAAGAGATCCGGCAGTGCCAACAATAGGCTTCACCGGAAATGGTGAACAATAAGTGATTTTATTATAAACAAATTAGCCCAACTCGTTGCTTACGCCAGATTCATTGCRAACYCGCAGCGAGATCAAAAGCCCTCGCTCATGATCAGACACCCAGCGAAGATACTTTTTTAWMGGGTGTAAATTCCAGARAAATTGTTCCAAATCACGGTGGTCAAAGTAACGCGGGAGGAGGGCACGGAATGGCGGCACCAGTTGATGGACATTATGGCGCTGTTAAGTTACTATGCGACTCCCTCTCCCAAAATTTAAAGCTTTGAAAATTCGACATTTTGTTTTTACTGCACGATTTTACTCATTCTTTGGTGGATGGGGCGATTCGATTCGTTGGCGTCGCGGATAGGTGCCCTTCCGGAAAATTGTCAAATTTTTAGCTTGGTTTTAAAACAGCTTTTACGACGGTACCGATAGGCAAAATTTTTTAAAAATTTTCGCGAATAATATTGTTAACAAAAATTGTTCCAAAAACTACAAAATGTGAAAGATAACCCTGGAAGGGAGTCGCATAACTTAAAAATACAAACATAATAAGTCACCAGGTATTCACAGATGGCATCCGTCTTAAACAAGAATTTAAATCATACATTGGAAGGTTCCATGACTTTTCGTCAATGGACTTTTCGTCAACGGACTCTTCGTCAACGACTTTTCGTCAATGGACTCTTAGTAAACGACTTTTCGTCATTGGCATGTCGTCAATAAGAAAGAATTAAATAAAAACAACAAATTTTAATTAAATTTAAGCCAACGGGTTATTCGGGGCGAAGAAGCCGATTCTGACCTCCATTTCGACCAATTTCGAACCCTGGACCCAAATTCGAAGGGTTTTCGAAATTTCAAAAATTTTTCAGAAATCAATTTTAGCCTTCAAAAACACGCTTAAAATCATCCGAAAAGCACGATTCGATCATTACTTGCCTTTTCATTGTAATTTTATGTTTTTGAATAATTTTGAGGCCTTTGCTGCATTTTTAAAATTTTCCAAAAAATCATAGATGTTGAAATCATAATCAGATGATGTCACATGATGAATCTGTTGTCGTATTCGTGATCAGCAACCTCAATAACCTCGAGTACTTCTCAGAATTGCGTAAAACCCTCTTAAATCTTTTTTTTGCGAGACAAGTAACCTTTACTAATCCGAAAATTTGCCGTTGGCTTAAATTTAATTAAAATTTGTTGTTTTTATTTAATTCTTTCTTATTGACGACATATCGTTGTCGAATAGTCCAATGACGAAAAGTCGTTGACTAAGAGTCCATTGACGAAAAGTCGTGCCACCCATTGGAAAAGCTGTGCGTGCCCCCTCGCCTCCCCCATTTTTGAAAAAAAAAATTTTGTTTTTAAATAAAAATGTGATTCTAGGAGTGAGTATTCGGGGGGGGGGAGTTGAATCCGATTATGACCTCCATTCGACTAACGAGGGGACCAACCCTTACTGTGAGTACTCAGATTACTTTGAAATTATGCCTATCGTGTAGAGCACCCTCGATTTACTCTTCTAAATTTTGGCTTTTTTGGCCCGCAAACAAAGTGAAGGGTCGAAAAATGCAATTTAAATTTTTGCATGTTTTCTTAAAAAACCACTGCGCAGGAGCTTCAAAAAATCATATCTCAGCTCAAAGTTGGACAAGCTCTAAGATTTTTGCATCAAAAAATTGAGAAAAATAGGGAAAATTTTATAAAAATGTATGAATACCTAGCTTTAAAAATTTTGTAAGTTTAAACTGTATTAGTGGCGATGGTCACCCCCCGCGCATCCCTTTTTTTAAAAAAAAATTTTTTTTCAAAATCGGGAAAAGGTGTTTCTAGGGGTCTTCGTGGGCGTAGAATCCATATCTGTCTTCTGTTCTGGCCGACTCCGAACCCCGAACAAGATACTGCAATAAATCCACTTTGAAATGGAATTGTTTAAATATTCGAATTCGGGGTTTAGATTTAGAATCAGGCAAAATAGAGGTCAGATTTGGATTCTATGCCCCCGAAGACCCCTAGAAGCACCTTTTCCCGATTTTGAAAAAAAACAAATTTTTTTTTAAAAAAAGGGATGCGCGGGGGGTGACCATCGCCACTAATACAGTTTAAACTTACAAAATTTTTAAAGCTAGGTATTCATACATTTTTATAAAATTTTCCCTNAGACTTGACCCCGAGACTCGAGACCGAGAGTTAACCCCGAGATTCGAGACCGAGAGTTGACCTCGAGACTCGAGACCGAGAGTTGACCTCGAGACTCGAGACCGAGAGTTAACCCCGAGATTCGAGACCGAGAGTTAACCCCGAGATTCGAGACCGAGAGTTGACCTCGAGACTCGAGACCGAGACTCTCGTGCATCACTAATTTGTACATTTTTGGTTTGAAGCCCCCCCCCAATTTTTTAATACACTTTTAGAGCTATTTTGAGGGTGCTGATCAAATCAAGAATATGATGAAATTAGATTTGCAAAAATTGAATGGCTTTTAAAGATCAAAAAGTCAGTGACCCAATCCGAAACTCGACTCCACATTTTTAATGATCGGTAGCGTACCTAATCCCAATAACCTTAAGCCAACCCGATTTTTTAAAAATAACCAAGACCCAAAAACCCGGCCTTTTTCTTGACGCGAAAATTTTTCTCGACCCGGTGCAACCTTGATCCAGCACCTCCCAAAATACCCCTAAAAAGTGTTTAAAAAAAATCCGAGTTGGGAGGGCTCCAAACCGAAAAGTACCCATTTTTTAAACACAATAACGTAGTAATTGCAAAAAAAAAAGTTCCAAAATTTATTTTTTTGAATATTTATTTATGTGTAGGCACATACCTTCAGAATATTTGTCTATGAAGAAAATAAAAGTCAGAAGAAAAAGATGCACAAGAGCGAAGTTAGGCTTTGAAATTTTCATCTGTTAAAATATTTTATTTTACATATTCCTAATGCAAATTTATTTGTCATTTTTTGAGAAAATTTAATGGGGGGAAATATAATTGAGAATAGATGAAACGCTTAGGCATTATCTGATTATTAAATTATTTATGCAATTTATTCCCTAACCAATTGGGGCATGTATATGCGTGGCTATGTATGTATATGTAGCGATGTTAAAGCGCTGACGCGCTTATTTCACAAAACGCGAATTGATTATTTTTTAATTCACAATTGAAAAAGCGCTAAATTGATTATGATTTAGTTCAATTTACAATTGAAACACAAAGCGCTACACCATGGGCGTTTCTTAGATCCGCCACATATATTTTATAAAGTAATTTCATGTTTAGTAATATTAAAAAAATTGTTATTCACTATTATTCACTATTAAGTTTTATAAGCCAAAGGGCATAATTCCCCACATTTTTGCTTCAGTGGCCCTTGTTAGGCCAGTCGCCGCCGAGAAAATTTTGAATTTTTGACTCAATTTATTAAGAGATTTGCAACCAAAATTTAAAAAATACGACAATTTTTGTAAGCTTTTTAGAAATAGGAGGGGCTTGGCGGCGCCGAAAGGCGCTGACGGGAAAATTTTTGAGGGAATTTGTTAAGAAAATTGGTCCAATAATTACACTATTTTAAAGAAAAAATTTAAACAATTTTTAATTATTGTTTCGTCCACCATAGATGCTCGCGAAAGTGATAAAAAGGTCCCGAACTCCCGGTTTTCTTTGTGTTGAATGCCAAATTTAAAATAAGTATCAATTATACTTTAAAATTTTTACCGGAAACCGGTAAATTATAGGGCTGCTCGAGACTTGAAATTTACCAAGACTTGAGAGTCGAGACTGAGACCGAGAAATGACACCAAGACTCGAGTGAAATCGAGAAAAGACTCCGAGACTCGAGTCCGAGAAATTCTCGGTTCGAAACCCGAGATTGAAATTTTTTTACTGGTTGAGACTGAAAAGAGACCGGTAACGGTAAACCGGTAAATTTCCCGTGAATTTGTTTACTTGATACTTTAATTATTTCAATTATTTGCAATTAAAATTTTATAAACTATCAATTTAAGTGTTTAACTGATATTAAAATATTTATTGGTGTACATTAGGGTTATATTGTTCAAAATAATGAAATGAAAATTAAAAAGAAAATATAAGCAAAAAATGTGGGAAGGCAAATGATTAAAAAACAAATATTAAAAAATTTAGAAAAAATACAATTTTTGTACGATATTTTTCGGTCATTTGTTTCTGAGCACTTCAAATTGCGTCGAAATGAACTTCGTGCATCGCACGCGAAACACACAGAATTTTTAAAGGCCTAAATTTTCTGTAATGCACCAAAAACAATCTGACAAATCATCAGGATCGCTTCGAATCGTCGGCTAATGCTGCGGGCCGCGAATGAGAACGAAGTGTCATTTCGAGGCAATTCTGTTTTGACAAATGAATTGAAATGAATTAATTTTTAATAAAATTATTGTTATTTCAAATACTTAACATTAATTACCCTCCAACAATTCAACTTTGGTCATCGCGTAACGCGCTGTTCATTGTTCGGACCGATATAGCAAGAGCAGACGTCATTATCAACATTCCCCCATTTAAAGRCGAACGCATCCAATTTTTGGTTACAGATTTCATGATTAAAGTCCTTCAAACATCCCCATTCAGCTATGCGTTTGTTTGGGTCCGTTCCTATAAAATTAAATAAAACTATTTGAAAAGAATGGCTAGCACAAAACATTAAACACACATTTTTAAAGCTACCTGACTAAAAATTTTAATTTAAAAAAATTAATGTTCTTGTTTTTTGATCCAAATATTAGATGTTATCTGCAATTCGGTTTTTTTATGCTTTAAACCCATTTTTTAGGCTAATGGAAAAATGTTTCCACCCGACGTGCAGTTGTAAAAAAAGCAAGCAAGCTCATCCGGCTTGCATTGTTCCGGCAAAAGAGTTTCGTTTCCAGTATCTTTGGGAGTTTTTAAAGCTTGGATGCAGAAATGTGGAGGAGCAGTCGTTGTTATAGTCGTTGTGGTGGTTGTTGTAGTCATTGTCACTTAAACACACTAATATTTAAAAAAAATCATTAATTTAATGCCATAAGCATACCTGGAATCGTCATGCCTGCATTGGACATGTCGGCATTCTTTTCACCAGTTTGGCACGCGCATTTAAAGCCTTTGACGTAGAAAAAGTTTGCTTTACTCTGGCAGTTTGGCAAATTTCTTCCGGCAAAGTCGGAAAGGCATCCCCATTCAGAATGAATTCTGTCCCCTGAATGAAAAAAATGTTAAGATTACACAAAGCAAAACTTTATATGTTTGAATTGATTCAAATGAGCCCAAATTAATAAAATTGACTTTAATTTCATTTATTCATTGCAAATTACTTCAAAATGATGTTAGGCTTGAGGGTCAAAACTTTGATTTCAGAGCTTTTGTTCTTTAATTCTGTCCGGGGCGTATGAACTTATCATTTGAGTCAACAAATTTATTAATTTTTAATAATTTTCAAATTTGTTTATTACCATTGGAACAGTTCATAAAATAGCAACGTTCCTCAATTCCTTTTCTGTAGGGACAAGAAGAGTCGCATCTTTCGGTGGCACTCGCCCATTCGTCTTTCTGTGCACGTTGGCATTGCAATCCATGCACCTAAAGCGACCAAAACTTCGGATCAAAAGGTATCCAAGCCCCCCGCTTTCAAGTGAATGCCGCCAATTTGAGATTTCTGAACCTGCTTTAAAAATGGCATGTTTAAGGAAAACCGATTCAATTAAAAATTATAAAAAAGGTTCCTACAAAATGCCATGATTTTTATTACAAATACTAATTGTCAAACGGATTAGATTGGACATGGTGAAAGTTTTCTCTCCCATTGCCAGGAATAATTTGGTTTGGAACATTGGAACAGTTTCTTAACAAATCGAAAAGATGCTAGATTTGAAATATATTTCTTTAAACATTTTAATAAATCAATGTGAAACTTTTTCAAAAATGACACAAAACAAAAGAACAGATTTAGTCCATTTTTGTCACTTTTGGCACATAACTCATAGAGCGACAACGCAGACCAAATGCTGACAATGATGATGATCACTTGGGTTGAAAGGCAGTAGCTGAACATATTTTTGCTATTCTAAATAAAAATTATTTTAAAAGAAATAAAATCGCAGTATTTTCACTAACTAATAATGATATAACTGCTGCATTGGGTGGAGTGAACTTCACAACACATATTTTAAAATGAATCATCGTCTAGGACCATATTTTGTTGGCTGATAGAATGAATGTTTCACTGGGTCTTTTGAGAAAAATGAATTAATGTCGTTTAATTTATTTTTATTAAATAATAAAATATAACATCAATTAATATCAATTTAAAACATTAAAAATTATGCCATATTTTTGGACATTGGCGCGTCTTATCGGAGATTTTAGTATATCTTTATTTAAAAAAACAAATATTTTCAAGCATTTATCTGAACAGCGGCTGTTCAAAATTTCATTATTTTGTGTAAACTTTTGATGGTGCATTTATAATCGAAGAATTCTTTGCATAAGTTCTTAAGGAGTTGAAGATCAGCGCTTTGAATGGACAATTTAAAGAATTCAATTTTGAAGAAGGTGCCGACTAAACCGGAGCGGTGTGACTTTTCTTTATATATTGTTTGGTGATATTAGTATTAAATTCATATTCTGTTTTCGTCTTATTTTCTGTTTTGGTCTTTGTTTTAAAACAACAAATATTTTTCAATTGAATCGGATGAAATTAATTGTTCACGGACTGCGGCGAGTGCTGCTTTGGGTCGGGTAACTTGCAGTGCGGCCATCCTCAATCTGACAAATTGTTGATAAAGTTTTATTAAAAAGTTAAAAATCGGGGTTCCGAGGTGTTAGAAAATAAGTGAAATTTAGGATTCCAATCAATTTTACTTATTTAAAAATTACGAATGCAAAAAAAATTCAGCATTTTTAAAATTTCTATGTAATTCTCTTACAAAAACAAACATTTAAAAATTTTCTCGGCGGCCAATCTTTTTCCTCCCTTTGCCCACAAAAATTTTAAAAAAATGCAGCGCAAAATTCTACCTCGAAATTTTATTAAATTGGATCCGGAGGTGCACGTAGGCGCCGCCGAGTGAAAAATTTAAAAACTTTAATGAATTTGTCAATTTGCATAAATGCTTTTTAAACGCTTCTTTTATTATTTTGGGCGACGGTGCCGATAGCTGTCATTTGAATTTTACAAATTAAGCGCAATTTGCTGAGGGAATTGGTTAAAAAGCATTTGACTGAAAAACTGAAATTAAATCATTTATAAAAAAATGACACCCTTTAAAGCTTGGATTGAATTGCCCCGGTCCACCTGTGTAAGTGTTGCTAGAATGTAGGACATAAGCGGTGTCCAATATTTAGAGAGTGCCACAGGACGACTGTAAATGGCCTCGGCGATATCCCATGACTAAAGGTAAAATTAAAATAATTACTAATTCACACAAAAATAAAAATTCTATGTACCTATATTGGGATTTTAAATTTATAGACCAATCACGTTTGAGTTATGTTTTTTTTATTTTTAATATTCATACAATTCTTTCTTGCGCAGGCAATTGAATAAACACAAAACTGCAGCGGAAAATCTTGGAAATTGCGTTTGCGGCCCCGGTGAAATGTGTGCGCACAATTTGCCGCTAAAATATCGCATTTCTTAGAAGGAATTTTAATTAATAACCCAAAATGTTATTGTTCATTCACCACTGGTTAAAATTTGCTGATGAGATACATTTCCAAATTTTCAATTGAAAAGAAGTTCCCTCAATTCTGGAAATCCAATCCCGAAGCCAGGCTGCTTCTGTTTTTTTTGGAGGCATAAGCCGACCCGGCAGGAAAATAAAAATAAATAAAGATAGAATTTTAACAAATTTTTTTTGGCTTTTGTGAAGAAATTTTTGAAAAATGCCAAAATATGCACATAAATCGCGAAATATGCACATGGAAATGCGTTCTAAACGCTTCAAACCATGCATGTGCATATTTTTGGACGCCCTAATAATTATTGTTTCGTTTATTAAAACAATWAGATTTGTTTTGCATTCTCGATGTTTGTGCATTTTTTATTATCATCCGCTAACAGAATAGTGTCAAAATTAATTTTATGTGCAATTTGATTGAAACAAAAAATTTCGGATGGATTTGTAGATGAAAAATTTCAGCGGGAACTTGAACGAAAACGAATTTCCTAAGTTGTAAGACTCGATCACTGAGCGAGCGGTACTTTTTGAGTTGAGATTTTTTCGATAAATATTTTAAACTAAATCAATTAACTTCATTGTCGTCAAAAAGTTCTAAAATGAAGGCACTTTTAGCCTAATTATGTTGTTACAAGAGATCCGGCAGTGCCAACAATAGGCTTCACCGGAAATGGTGAACAATAAGTGATTTTATTATAAACAAATTAGCCCAACTCGTTGCTTACGCCAGATTCATTGCRAACYCGCAGCGAGATCAAAAGCCCTCGCTCATGATCAGACACCCAGCGAAGATACTTTTTTAWMGGGTGTAAATTCCAGARAAATTGTTCCAAATCACGGTGGTCAAAGTAACGCGGGAGGAGGGCACGGAATGGCGGCACCAGTTGATGGACATTATGGCGCTGTTAAGTTACTATGCGACTCCCTCTCCCAAAATTTAAAGCTTTGAAAATTCGACATTTTGTTTTTACTGCACGATTTTACTCATTCTTTGGTGGATGGGGCGATTCGATTCGTTGGCGTCGCGGATAGGTGCCCTTCCGGAAAATTGTCAAATTTTTAGCTTGGTTTTAAAACAGCTTTTACGACGGTACCGATAGGCAAAATTTTTTAAAAATTTTCGCGAATAATATTGTTAACAAAAATTGTTCCAAAAACTACAAAATGTGAAAGATAACCCTGGAAGGGAGTCGCATAACTTAAAAATACAAACATAATAAGTCACCAGGTATTCACAGATGGCATCCGTCTTAAACAAGAATTTAAATCATACATTGGAAGGTTCCATGACTTTTCGTCAATGGACTTTTCGTCAACGGACTCTTCGTCAACGACTTTTCGTCAATGGACTCTTAGTAAACGACTTTTCGTCATTGGCATGTCGTCAATAAGAAAGAATTAAATAAAAACAACAAATTTTAATTAAATTTAAGCCAACGGGTTATTCGGGGCGAAGAAGCCGATTCTGACCTCCATTTCGACCAATTTCGAACCCTGGACCCAAATTCGAAGGGTTTTCGAAATTTCAAAAATTTTTCAGAAATCAATTTTAGCCTTCAAAAACACGCTTAAAATCATCCGAAAAGCACGATTCGATCATTACTTGCCTTTTCATTGTAATTTTATGTTTTTGAATAATTTTGAGGCCTTTGCTGCATTTTTAAAATTTTCCAAAAAATCATAGATGTTGAAATCATAATCAGATGATGTCACATGATGAATCTGTTGTCGTATTCGTGATCAGCAACCTCAATAACCTCGAGTACTTCTCAGAATTGCGTAAAACCCTCTTAAATCTTTTTTTTGCGAGACAAGTAACCTTTACTAATCCGAAAATTTGCCGTTGGCTTAAATTTAATTAAAATTTGTTGTTTTTATTTAATTCTTTCTTATTGACGACATATCGTTGTCGAATAGTCCAATGACGAAAAGTCGTTGACTAAGAGTCCATTGACGAAAAGTCGTGCCACCCATTGGAAAAGCTGTGCGTGCCCCCTCGCCTCCCCCATTTTTGAAAAAAAAAATTTTGTTTTTAAATAAAAATGTGATTCTAGGAGTGAGTATTCGGGGGGGGGGAGTTGAATCCGATTATGACCTCCATTCGACTAACGAGGGGACCAACCCTTACTGTGAGTACTCAGATTACTTTGAAATTATGCCTATCGTGTAGAGCACCCTCGATTTACTCTTCTAAATTTTGGCTTTTTTGGCCCGCAAACAAAGTGAAGGGTCGAAAAATGCAATTTAAATTTTTGCATGTTTTCTTAAAAAACCACTGCGCAGGAGCTTCAAAAAATCATATCTCAGCTCAAAGTTGGACAAGCTCTAAGATTTTTGCATCAAAAAATTGAGAAAAATAGGGAAAATTTTATAAAAATGTATGAATACCTAGCTTTAAAAATTTTGTAAGTTTAAACTGTATTAGTGGCGATGGTCACCCCCCGCGCATCCCTTTTTTTAAAAAAAAATTTTTTTTCAAAATCGGGAAAAGGTGTTTCTAGGGGTCTTCGTGGGCGTAGAATCCATATCTGTCTTCTGTTCTGGCCGACTCCGAACCCCGAACAAGATACTGCAATAAATCCACTTTGAAATGGAATTGTTTAAATATTCGAATTCGGGGTTTAGATTTAGAATCAGGCAAAATAGAGGTCAGATTTGGATTCTATGCCCCCGAAGACCCCTAGAAGCACCTTTTCCCGATTTTGAAAAAAAACAAATTTTTTTTTAAAAAAAGGGATGCGCGGGGGGTGACCATCGCCACTAATACAGTTTAAACTTACAAAATTTTTAAAGCTAGGTATTCATACATTTTTATAAAATTTTCCCTGTTTTTCTCAATTTTTTGATGCAAAAATCTTAGATCTTGTCCAACTTTGAGCCGAGATATGATTTTTTAAAGTCCCTGCGCGGATGTTTTTCAACAAACATGCAAAAATTTAAATTGCATTTTTCGACCCTTCTCTGTTTGGGCGGGCCAAAAAAGCCTAAAATTTAGAAGAGTAAATCGAGGGTGCTCTACACGATAGGCATGGTTTGAAAGTGATCTGAGTGGTCACAGTAAGGGATGTTCCGCTCGTAAGATCGATCCCTGCCCCGAATTCGAACAATTTTCGAAAATTCATTTACAAAATGTAAGTCATAAACTCGAGCAAAATGCACGAAAATACTCCCCGCCCCCTTCCGTTTTTTATAAGTTTAAAAAAAATTTCGATTTCCAAAAAATAGGAGGGGGGTCACGGCTTAAGTATTATCAAACAATAAATAATTAATTATTTAAAATGTATAATGGACCAACATTGTTTTGCCATTGCTTTGCACGTTTAGTTCCGCGCAACAAAAGGTAAAAAAGAGAATTTGTCGGCATCAACATTTTTTTGTAAAATGGCTCATTAACAAATTGGGCAATTTCATTAGTAAGTTCAGGCGGAAGTCTGCTTTGAAAATGAGCTCCCATAATTCTGTAAAAAAATTGTAAAATTTATTTGTTGAAAATGTAAAATTGATGAATAAATAAACATAAAATTCAACCCTGCATTTTTGAAAATGCGGGAACGGACAGTGGCCAATGATTTGGGGGTGTGCTGGATCGGCGCCAAAATATTTTAGATGCCAAACTTATGAAACCCCACTTAACTAAACGATTCAATAATTAATGCGCATTATTTATTCACATGAAAAACATCTTTTTAATATTTTTCAAAAAAAAGATAAAATAATTCATTTTTTAGCTAGCCTTTTCAAACGTTTAAATTTAAATTTTTGGCTTTTTATAGCCCATTGTCCAGAGAAAGTCATTTTTACGACAGTTTTTTTTTGAAAAAAATTAAGTATTTGTCCTTATTTTTGAAGTCGAAAGTGCATTTTCGTTTTTATTGCATTTCTTTAAGGAATTTTCAAAAATGCCGAAAATGTATCAAATGGCATAAATAATGTAATCGTAACAATTTACTGATTGTTGACTGCTTCAAAATTAAATAAAATGTTTTTTGAATAAAATCCATAAACATTTTAAATGCATTTTTTAAACATATTTATTTTATATGGAATCCCAAGCACTCATTTACAAAGTGTGTGTGAGTGGACTCTGTGGGTAAATCAATAAAAAATGATGCTGAAAATGCGAGGGAAAATGAACACACAAAACGTTTGCTGTTATAACAGCGGCTCAATTTTGGGGCTCTAGTTCGGAAAAGATTTAAATTTTGGCCTAGTGGTCTGTGTGCTTGTTAACAAAAAAACGGTTGAGGGTTCGAATCCCCTCCAAGTAATTGCTAATTTTCGCTGAATTTAACCAATTTTATTTAATTGGGAAGAACCAAATTCCGTAAATTGCTTCATACCCACCTAAACCAAACAAAGTCGGTATCAATCGAAAGCTCATGATGAGTAGAACTTATTTGTAAGCATAAGCTAAACTATTTGATGCTTCTAAAAAAAGTTATGGGTCCATAAGCCAATTTGAAAAATTATTTTTTCAAGGCTTTCTAACCTTACGAATCGCTTAGCTTTTGCTTGGTGAAAGATACTATAACATTCGGGCCTTCTGTTAATATCTTGATCATCTGATTTGGACTGATTTGGAAAAAGTTATAACCTTCGGCACATATTGGCACATTGATTTTGGCCTAAATTAATATAAGGCTCTTCAAACTTAATCAATCAGATAAATTTGATGTCATTTGAAAGCTCAGATAGTTTATAAAATATGTTCTAGCGGGGAAAAAGTGATGGGCTTGTCTAAAAAAAAGTTAAAAGGCCAAATTGGCCAAAATTTGGCTGTTTCTGTTTTTGGGCCTATCTTTCTTGAGAGCTATCCAATCGCTTAGCTCTTGCTTACAAATAGCTTCTACGAATCAAGGGCTTTCGATTGTCACTATTTTTGAATGATTTGCCCCTCGAAGACCATATAATCTGTAAAAAAATAAAATGATGTCTTTCTGAGCGAAATTTTATCGTGAAACTACCTATTTTCACACCTAAACGACCTATTCTGCATTTCCTTATTTTGTTTTCTAGGGATGTTGAAAGTTTGGAGAGGATCGGTAGTTGGAGAGAAAAGTTCTTAGATCCGAAGTGCGGGATGGTCAAAATATTTATTAAAAAAGGTGAGAGAGAACGCCAAACGAGAGAAAGTTAGAGAAAGAAAGGAAATTTGTTTAATTCTCTCGCACTCTCTATTTATTGGCACACATCTCGTTTTTTGAGCCGCTGTGTGTTAAATTAAAAGTGTTTGAAAGATATCACCTTTAAATTGAAATCCTCTATATTGATTATAGATCCTTAGGGGTGTATTTTTTTTTTGTGCATTTTTGTTAAAGAATTTTTGAAAAATAGCAAAATATGGGAAAAAAAAATGGAATATGGATATAAATCGCGAAATATGGAAAAATATGGATTATAAAATGAGCTCTAGAAGCTCCAAACAAAGCTAAAAACATCATTTATGGTATTTACCGTATTACCTCTTGTAATTCCACACTCTCCAACAATTCCACACTCTCTAATAAGGCCACACTTTCTGAGAAGGTTGAAAAATAATTCCACATTGCATTTTTCTTAAGGAATTTTTCGAAAAAAGTTGGATTATAGTGGTGCATTTTTTTTTTGGGTTTTATTTTTTCCAGAAGAAAATTTTCTCCAAAATCAATTTAAGGATCAAATTTTTATGTTTTTAATGGTATTTATTAAGAAAATTGGTCCAAAAACTACACTGGAAAGACCTCTTTTTGGTGTAGTACTGTTACATGGACTCAATATGTCAGCAGATGAATTAAAAGATATAGAAGGTACACTTTACCATACCTATAAGCATCGCATATTGATCCTAAACCCAAATCTAAGATCAGGCTGGGAATCTATACGATGAGTATAGCCAAGCAAGCAAAAAGTATCTTCGACTATATCAATAACACCATCAATCAGTACAGTCTCGCTTCCTCCTCTAGGGGGGCTACCTCGGATGCATTGGTGTGATTCATGCAAATGGCATAATCGGGACTATGCGGACTTATGCGATTTTGATTTTCCATATAATTTGTGGCCCTAATGATTAGTAGGTAAGTCTTTTATTATTACTCTTAGCGTGATGTTGAAATTGTCGTTTTTGCCAATCATCCCAGATTTTACCGTAATTTTATATTGTGGTTTTAAAAAAGATTTTTAAAACTTTAAGCTTTATTAATTAAAAGCAAAGAGTGTCAAAATGGGTGCGGAAAGCAAATTCATGCTAACNTCCTGCGCAGTGGTTTTTTAAGAAAACATGCAAAAATTTAAATTGCAATTTGACCCTTCACTGTGTGGGCGGGGGAAAAAAAGCCGAAAATTTACAAGAGTAAATCGAGGGCGCTCTACACGATAGGCATGGTTGGAAAGTGATCTGAGTGGTCACAGTAAGGGTTGTTCCCCTCGTAAGATCGATCCCTGCCCCGAATTCGAACAATTTTCGAAATGGGTGCGGAAAGCAAATTCATGCTAACCCAGAAAATCAGGCAATTTTGCCAGTTAAACACGAGCATTGTTGAAACAATTTAGGTTACATACAAAATAAACTTGGCGCCGACATTTGAAAACTTCCAAATTTTTTCGATTTTCCAAAAAATGGGGGGGGGCACGGCTTAAGTATTATCAAACAATAAATAAATTAGGCCATTATGTTGCTCATTAATTATTTAAAATGTATAATGGACCCACATTGTTTTTCCATTGCTTTGCACGTTTAGTTCCGCGCAACAAAAGGTAAAAAAGAGAATTTGTCGGCATCAACATTTTTTTGTAAAATGGCCCATTAACAAATTGGGCAATTTCATTAGTAAGTTCAGGCGGAAGTCTTCTTTGAAAATGAGCTCCCATAATTCTGTAAAAAAATTGTAAAATTTTTTTGTTGAAAATGTAAAATTGGTCATAAAATTCAACTCTGAATTTTTGAAAATGCGGGAACGGACAGTGGCCAATGATTTGGGGTGTGTGCTGGATCGGGCACCAAAATATTTTAGATGCCAAACTTATGAAACCCCACTTAACTAAACGATTCAATAATTAACGTGCATTATTTATTCACATGAAAAACATCTTTTTAATATTTTCCAAAAAAAAAGATAAAATAATTCATTTTTTTAGCTAGCCTTTTCAAACGTTTAAATTTAAATTTTTGGCTTTTTATAGCCCATTGTCCAGAGAAAGTCATTTTTACGACAGTTTTTTTTGAAAAAAATTAAGTATTTGTCCTTATTTTTGAAGTCGAAAGTGCATTTTCGTTATTATTCCATTTCTTTAAGGAATTTTCAAAAATGCCGAAAATGTATCAAATGGCATAAATAATGTAATCGTAACAATTTACTGATTGTTGACTGCTTCAAAAATTATTACTCTTAGCGTGATGTTGAAATTGTCGTTTTTGCCAATCATCCCAGATTTTACCGTAATTTTAGAATATGTACATAGCAGCTTTAAATTTTATTGTGGTTTTAAAAAAGATTTTTAAAACTTTA
>MEIZ01000219.1:25945-37699 GCA_001723225.1 Globodera ellingtonae | reverse complement strand
AGTTTGAATGAGTATGAGCCTGGGTCCTATGATCCATATTTTCCCCATTTTAGATCCTGTCTCTTATACACATCTAGATGTGTATAAGAGACAGATTTTAGGTTATACAGTATAGGGATTATTCGATAATCCTAATTTTCAAATAATACTCCGACATTGGTATGTATTAATTGACAAACGGACACCGCAAGAGCGCAATTCCTTCACATCTGCTTCCGCTGACAATGCTTCCAAACAAATTGGGCACTCCGCCAATGTGCAGTTGTTGTTGTTGTTGTTGTTGTTGTGATTTGATGAAGTGGTGGCCAGGCTGCTGCTGCTGCTGTCTGATGCCGGATTTTGTGGCATTTCCGGGTTGCCAATGCTTGGAGAAGTTGAGTGGTCTGCAGTATTTGAGTCCAAAATTGTTTGCTGATGGTCCAAAGCGTTTGATGATTGTGCAGACGCATCATTAATTCGCAATTGATGTAAATCATCTAAAAAATGAATTGTAGAAATTCATTTAAAAGGCTTAATGGTCGGAATGGTGGGCGCCAGGGATGGGCAAAATCGGAAAATAAAATCCGAAATCCGAATTCCGAAATTCCGGAAAACCAAAAATCCGAATTCACGAAAATCCCGAAAAATCCCGAAATTTTTCCGGAAACCGAAACCCGAAATCCGAAATTTTTTCAATTAAATTTTTGCATTTCTTATAAACAAAAAAAGGTTTTTGTATCTTATTTGTTCTTCACTCCGATATGCAATTACCATTCAACTCCTCTCGTCTAATTGGTCAGCAATAAAGGTTTTTGAGAACTTTGCTTTAGATCTGGGGGGAGTGGGTCGGCGGTGCCGATAGGCGCAGCCGAYAAAATTTTGAATTTTGACTCAATTTGTTAAAAGATTTGCAACCAAAATTTTAAAAATACGCAATTTTTTGGGAGGAGTCGGACGGTGCCGATAGGCGCCGCCAGGAAAATTTTTTTGAAAATTTTAACGAATCTTGTTAAGAAAATTGGCTTTTCTGTATTTTATGGTACTAAAGTAATTTTCGATCACTCAACTTTGAACAAAGTTATAAATTTTTTAAATATTCAGCGAATTTGTACAATCAAAAAATTAAATGAAAACTTGAGAATTGTCATCTAAAATATTTTTTGGGAAATTTAAAAAAATTTTTGGAATCGTTTACTCGACCGTAAATGTTCAGAAAAAGTCAGAAAAATGATTAACACAGTAGGGGACATGAATCCACACCAAAAGTTCAACTGCCCAACCACTCACCACTATACCAACACCAAGCTGTTCCATACCTGAAAAATCCCATCCTTGAGGTGCAAAATCCGAAATTTTGCTCAAATTCCGAAATCCGAAACGACCAAAAACCCCGAAATTTTCCGGAATCCGAAATTTCGGATCCGAAATTTTGCCCATCCCAGCTGGTGGGCGCCTTGACACTTGGGCAAAAAATTGCGCAATTAAATTACAGTACCGATTAGTTCATCCCACGTATTTGAATTTTGTTCGTCCTCTTGATTATGAATTGGATCTTGCAATGTATGAGAACCAGAATCACCGCCTAAAGAAGCTAACAAATATTATTTTTAATAAATTATCAAAAACACCCACCAATGTTAAAGATATTGCCGCTGTATCCCAATCCAATTTTGTTGGAAAAAATAATAAAAGACAAADAAAAAGGCAAAAAAAAATTCATCGTTACTTGTCTCTGAAATTTTAACCATTTTTTTGTTTGATAAAAATATATTTTATATAATACAAATTTTTGTAATCATTATTATGCCAAACAATTTTTTTGAACAAAATTACTAAATTGAAGGAATTTTGGCTTTACAAATTAAAATGATTTATATTTGCCTAAATGTCCGAATCCATCAATTATTTGATTGGCTATGTTGTAGCGGAAATTCATTTATTGATTTGAAACATTTATGCCAACGGCTAGTAAACAGGAAAAACAAATTAATTTAATTCTGAATGACGTAATTCGATTTTGATAACATTAATTTTATGTTTTTATTTTTAATGCATTTGTTTTATTTTATAATTAACATTCTGATGTAAACTCATTAGAGCCGGCAATTTTGCTTATTCAAAGAACTAAGCTGTTTTTATAGAAACCCCCAGGGTACTTAGCTATGAGAGTAATTTTGTGAAAAAAATTACACTCCGGGGGCAATCACTTTCTGATGTAAACTCGTTAGAGCCGGCAATTTGCTTATTCAAAGAACTAAGCTGTTTTTATAGAAACCCCCAGGGTACTTAGCTATGAGAGTAATTTTGTGTTACCCTCCGGGGGCAATCACTTTCTGATGTAAAACTCGTTACAGCCGGCAATTTGCTTATTTGACCAAATCAAAGAATCAAAAACCCGCGACCCCTCCAATCCGTGGAATGCTCTAATTTAAGTAACATTAAATTCACTGAACATATTTTTCAGGCAACCTCATTTTTAAAAAACCATAGGGGAGGGGCGAGGGGGGGGAATCCTTTTGTTTTTGGCAACCTTCGTAATTTGGAACAATTTTCTTAATATATTGGCATCAAAAATTCAAAATTTTCTCGGTGGCTCCTGAACAAGCTCTTTGAGCACTGGCGCGTATCGGCACCGCCGACCCTTTTTTTAGAAAATCCATATTTTCAAAACAATTTTGGCCCCAAAATCATTCAAAAAGCACAAAATTACAATAACTTCTTATATTGGATTTTTAGTGCCGTTTGTCTGCTTGTTTATTCCATTTTAATGCCTAAAAATCCGACACTAAAAAAATAAATTAATTTTTGAATCGCAAAATAGTGCTGCTTATGGCAATAACATCCGGACCGCCCACCTATGGTTTTTCAAAAATTGAACCGGTTCAAAAACCGGTTTAAATACTCGTTCCAATAAATTTTGATTGTTCTATCGGTTCAGCCCATAAAAAACCTATTAAAGTGGTTTTGAATTAGTGTTAGGCAGAGGTACGGTATTACCGCGGTATTTTTTTCGGTATTTCCGATTCGGTATACCGACCGAAGACATTTTGGGATTTCGATATTTCTTCGGTATTTTACCGAAATACCGATACCGAAAAACTCCATTCGCTTAWCACTAGTTTGAATGAGTATGAGCCTGGGTCCTATGATCCATATTTTCCCCATTTTAGYTRAGGGTTAACTTGATGCAGCCCATCTTGCGCCAAGTTTTAAATTTTCGAATTTTAAGTTATAACTTTTTTCAGAAAACCCAAGCCAAATCAAAAATTCAAAAAACTGAGAGCTTTTGAGTGACTTAAGTGCCTATTTTGGGGTTTTTAGAGTGCGAATTTGGACTTTTTCGGATTTAGTGCCTATTTGAGGTTTTTAGTGCGTTTTTGAGGGGTTCAGTGCCTATTTTGGACTTTTTCGGATGTTAGTTTCTATTTGCCTGCCTATTTAGACCATTTTTAATGCCTGAAAATCCGACACTAAAAAATAAAATAAACAAAATTATATATCGCAAAATAGTGCTGCCTATGGCAATAACATCCGGATTGTGGCAAAAGTGGCATTTATCCTCAAAAATTTGGCATCTGTTTCCCATTGTGCAAATTATAAATTTCTTGGAATATATTCCACGTCATTTTGAAGGATGAATACCTTATTAATATTTTATTTTTCTGCCCGTTTCCGGAAAGCCAAAACTACGAAAATAAAATCACATTATTATTATTAACAAACATCGAACGACTTGCCATATAAAAGGCGAAAAGTTTAAGCGAAGAAGCATTATCCCACTTTATTTCATTTATTGCATTTAAAATTGGACGAATTTCATCCCAATTACCCAATGAATATGGCAAACATTCTCCTGCTCTTATTTTTGTTCTGCTTCATTAATTTTGGAAATGCAACTCCAACGAAGCACACTCAGGGTCAGATAATTTTGAAATAAATTTGCCCGGGAAAAGAACCCAGGCTTTTGACTGGTTCCTGGAAAGCCTGAAAGTCATTAAATTACAGTTTTTAAAATTTATTCCTGGTGCCGTTTTTTCCAAAATTGCATTTCGCCCTAAAAATATCAATTTTATTTTATTAAAAAAATCATTTTTGTATGCCCATTCTGCCCCCGAATTCAGATAAAACAGACAAAGAACAACAACAATATTGTGTGTCGAATATTGAGCAGGATCCGCAAATTTTGTTGGAACAAAGTTTGGATGCCAAAGATTGGGCCCTGTCCAACGGATTGGTCAAATTCGTCGTCGCCCCAACCTGTCCGGAGTGTGGCAAAAAACCGGAAAAAGTTGGAATAATTGAACTAATTTTATAAAAATTAAAGCTGGATATTGAAAAAGTATTGACAATAAAAAAGGCATAATGTAAATAATATTTAGTAAAAAAACAGTTTATTTGGCTACCAGCGCTTTTAGAGCGAGTCATATTCAAATCTTAAAATAATTTTATTCGAATTTAAATATTTTTATATTCTGCATTTCAGCCCAACGTCATGACCCAATTTATGCCATTGTCACTGTATCCGTCGCCATTCCCACGCAAATTATTTCAACAAGCTGTGGACGTACACAAAGTAATTCTTTCTGACCACGAACTGATCAGAGGCATTTTAATACTTGTGATCATAATGATTGATCTAAACATGATTCTAACTCAATCATGATCTGTTCACGCTTTTATTCAAATTTCCGATGATCCGGACTATTCAATCGAATTCTAATCACCCCAATCAGTTCGAATGATTTTAATTTCAGGCAATGTTATTGTTATATTTTCGCGCATCCTGTGACTATGAATTTTTGAAAGAAGCACACCGGGAAGTTCTGAACAGTGAGCTCGATGGTGGAATAAAAAAACTTGTGACAAGACTCGACGGAATGTTCAGCGATGGAATCCGACAGCCGGTGGCAATGTTTTGTCAACGAGCGGTAGCCAATTTTGTGCTTAATACATAAACATAAATAACCATTTTAATATATTTTTTATTTTATTTTTCCCAATTTTTAAGGATTATATGGCGAGCCAAGAAGATGATGGACAATACGTGCTAAAGCAGGTGCTTCAGACTTTGCTTTTATTTAAATACAATTTTCAAAATGTTCAGGTTGAAGTGAACACCGGTGGGATCGGTAGCTTTGGGACGAGCCCGCGGTTTTCGCGGCTTCACCGACGCATGATTTCGAATGCGGGTGGCATTGATGCTTCAGAATCAGTGATGCCAGTGGACCAAACCGATACAATGGTGGCAGAAACATTGTACCAGGCTTGGTCAGTCGCAAAATTGGAACATTTTCAAACGCGTCAATCCCTTTGTGTTATAAATACTAGAGCTCTGAATTTTGAAAAAGCTGGTCCCGTGTACTCGGATTTAATTACTCTCGACCAGGACCATGCCCGAGTCAAATAATCCGGATATGTCCAGGTTCTGAGATTGATGTCCCGGCTTCCGTGGCGTTAAGATAAAATTTAATTTTTAAACTTTAATTCTTAAATGCTTTTGTAAGGTTGGAATTCGGAAACGCTGAAGCCGTGATTCTTTTTCTACATGGCAGCCCAAATAGCCATTTAATGCTCGAGTCACGCCAAATACAGCATCAATTGGAGAGCATTTCGACTGAGAGAATAAAATGCCGATTCATCACCATAAAGGAGGGCCTCAACCGGTCAGTGTTTTTGACAAGCCGTTTTTAAACTTAGGCCGGCCGGGAGAAGGACATTTGAGTCTAGAACATCATAACTAGGGCCCGGATTTATATGTGCTAAAAACCCCAAAATATGTATGTTTTTATGTGCTAAAAAATGCCAAAATATGTGCTAAAAATCCCAAAAAATGCCAAAATATGTGACAAAAATGGCCAAAATCTAGTCAGTTTATGCATAAAAACCTTCAAAATTATCTATCTTTATTAATTTTGCTCTTACAGTTGTAAATAACTATTTTTCACATGTTTTAAAAATTTTATAAAAAATATCAATAGTAAAAAATTTTTGGGAAAATGTCGATCTTTGTGGGTGGATTTTTGGTCCAAGAAAAAGTCAATTTTTAGGGGGTGCGTTTTTTGAAAATTTTTAAAAAGTCGATCCTTAGGGGTGTATTTTTCGTTTTTATTGCATTTTTGTTAAGGAATTTTTGAAAAATGGCGAAATATGTGCTAAAACTCTGAAAAAGCTTAAAATATGTCGGTAAATATGTGCTAAAAAATACCCCCAAAATATGTTTTAATATGTGCTAAAAAGTCGCCCTAATTCAAAATTTTTCAAAACAAATACAATTTTTGGGGCTTCTCTCATGGTAAGAAATCCACGAAAAAAATATGTTATAACATAAAAATCCGGGCCCTAATCATAACTTTTGTCCATTACAGGCCAATTTTTTTTTCGGCAACTCTTTTCTTGCTCCAAATTTTGGGGTGATCCGCCCTGATCTGATCCCCAAGATACGGCACATTAAATGGATCTGGGGTGACCAGTGCCAGAGCATGATCGATCGGTGTTTATTTAGGAAAGCTTTAAAATTTAGGCTGAAGCGAGACCCGAACAATTTTTCACTAATTTTGGACGACAAATTCGTTGTTGGCGTTGTGTTCGATCGACTTGGTTGCGCTGTAACTAAGGAAGAAATGGATCTTAACATCGTAATTGACAATTCAACAGCCATTGTAAGTTGAGTAGGCCGGGATCGGGATTTTTGGTAAAAACCGGGACAGGATTGACCGGGTTGTAAAAACCGGGATCGGGTCCAGCTCAAACCGGAACCGGGATCGGAATTTCGCTTTTTCAAAAACCAGGATCGGGACGGGACCGGGATTGTGAAAGCCGGGATCGGGATTACGACTATTCAAAAACCAGGACCGGGATTAACCGGGATTGACAATTTTTATCTGTAATCATCTTTAGACAAATTTTTTTTTATTATTCAAAATATCTTCCTATTGCCTCATCAATCGTTAATTTTTTTGAGATTCTGATTAACTTTTAGGGGGGGGGGGGGGGTCGGCGGCCGATAGGCTCCGCCGGAAATTTTTTTTTGAAATTTTAATGAATTTTGTCCAAGAGATTTGCAACCAAAATTTTAAAAATACGGCACACTACACCACAACCAAACTGCGCTTCCCTGCTCAAAAATCCCAGGGTGCATTTTTATCCCGGTTAATCCCGACCCTACCGGGATCGGGCTTTTTATTTTTCAAAAAGCGAGATCGAGATTACGAATTTTCAAAAACCGGGACCGGGATTCAAAAAACCGGGATAATCCCGCCCGATCCCAGTCTCCTCCAATTGTAAGTACAAATTTGAAATTTTATTTTTAAATTGATTGAATTTAATTTTGATTGTGAATGTTACTTAAAATGTTTTTTAAAATTAAAAAAATGCATTATTTATCCATTTTATCAGAAAACACCACCGTACATATTTGCGCTGTCTCACACGAAGAGAATGCAACAGGTCTTCTTCAACAAAAAATCTAAATATAAATTACAATTTAGAGAATAAATCGAAATTTTTGGACTTAAGAACTCCACTAACTCCAAACCAAAATTGATAATTTAATTAAAATAGTAAAAACAATCATTTGCAATATTTGTCGTAAAATAGGTATTCACAAAGCCTGGGATGGTGGAGAAGTTCTTCAATAATCCCGAAGAACAACATATGGCCGAAGCAATTCGCCAGGTTCAAATAAAAGGTTGGGCCATCGGGAAAGACGAAGACCTAACTGAGGACATAATAAAGGTAAAATATCCACAAAAACATTATTATTATTAATTGAATAAAAATATTTTAAAAATCACAATTTATTTTTGGCCATTTTCATTCATATAGAAAGCGACAGAGAATCCGCACCGGTATGTGCTGAAAAGCAACGAATGTCGATCAATGCCTGAAAAGATTTTCTTTAACGAAAACATACCCAAAAAARTGGAATCTATGGCACCGGCTGARCGCGACTTCTTTTACTTGACGGGCAAATTGCGCCCGATGGTTGTTAAGGTGGGGAAGAAAGTGAATTTAAAGTCTGGATCATCCTGATTTTTGTACATCACAGGTCTGGGTTCGGTACTAGAATTATTCATAAAATTCTTAAAGCAATAAAATAGTTTTTTTAATTGTTTTTTATAGAATCATTTTATTCGTCCGAACACTGAGCCCGCTCTGAATGTTGACGCAACCCCGGAGCTGGGCATCTTCGGCTGTTTGCTGGGTAACATGGAGACTGGCAAAGTGTCGTACTTCTCCAGAACCGGGCATATGATGAAGAGCAAACTGGCCAGCGCGGACGAGGGCGGAGTCTGGAAGGGATACAGTGTCTACGATTCGCCATATCTGGTCTAAATCAGTGTCGGAATCGGATTGTGTAACCCGTCGAATCTGATTGAACGGATGTTCTGGATGTTTAGCTTATCTCTTTATTTTCTTTATGTTGATTCTGTAAATTATAATTTGTATTCATTCTTATTATTTTTTCGGTTTGGAATGCATCCATTTGTTTTTAAAAAAGTGATTCTTTGATACCTATGTGGATTCAGTGTCGAAAACTCGCCATATCTGGTCTAGATCAGTGATCGGAGGGTGTAACCCGCCGAATCCGATGAAACGGTTCTGTGGATGTTTTATTGATTTCGGGCTTAGATCACCATTTTTTTCTTTCTTGTTTATTCTGTAATACGTAACATTTTTCTTAATATAGTCTAGATCAATGATTGTTCCGATAAAGATTGATATTTCTCGAAAATTATTTATATTTTTATACATTTTCTAAACAGGTGAATAGTAGAGATCAGGGATGGTCGGAATTCCGATTTCCGACTTTTTTGGGGTCATCGGCTGCGCACAAGTCAATTTTTAGGGGTGCATTTTTTAAAAATTTTGAAAAAGTCGATCCTTACAAATTAGGGGTGTAGTTTTCGTTTTTATTGCATTTTTCTTAAGGAATTTTTGAAAAATGGCGTAATATGGAAATATGGATTATAAAATGGGCTCTAGAAGCTCCAACCAAAGCTAAAACACATCATTTATGGTATTTATACGCTGTTCCGAGTGCGCAAAAAATATGTATTTCCATATAAATCGTGGCCCTAGTAATATAAAAAAGCACATACCGTATTTTTCCCATTAGTAGCCCATGGGCTTCTATTTTTCAACCCTCCCCCTAGGGGGGGGGGGGGCTACAATTAGAGAGGAGCTTCAAATGGTGGAGAGTGGGCTACGAATAGGAAAAATACGGTATGCGCAAAAACCCCCACCAAATAAGTGTTTCAAATTAAATAGTTTCTTATTTTCTTATTAATAAATTAGAATTAAAAAAAGGTTTAAAAATAGGAAATTTGGCATGAATTTTTTAAAGACTGAGGAAAATAGAGAATGCCGTTTCCACACACCTTTTAGCCGGCATTCTTCAGGAGGGCGGACTTGGAATTATTTTTACAAATGCGTTAGCAATATTTTATTTAGTCAAAATGCCAATCTTTACACCAATTATTATATTAAAAAAAAGACTATTTGGAAATGGATTTTTATTCAACCAAATCTCGATTTTTAGGTGAGGCAATCGTTGTTCCTGTGTCGCCTGTCGTGCCAAAACAATCCGATGAAAATCTCGCTAGTTAAAAAATAAAAACAACAACTACAAAAGTAATTTAAATTCGGCTTAACAATATTACATTTTTGAATTTTGGAATTAAATGCCATACAATTGGATCTTCATTGACTGTTGTAAACAAGGCTGCTACTTTTAGGCTCGATGAATCTCAAAATAGGCGTCTAAATAGGTGAGAAAAAAATGGATGTAAAAATAACAATAATGGCTTAAAATCCCATTAAAATATAACTAATATAATACATAAGGCAGTTACTTTTAGGCAAGAAAAAATGCAAGATAAGCGCCTAAAAAAGCACGAAATTCTATCAAAAATACCTGACAAAAAGAAATCGAATTTATTGTATTTTCAAAAAAAAGTAGTGATTTTGGCAAGAAAAATTCGCAGTTTATTTTATTTTTCTAAGAAAATTTTCGATAAAATGCCAAAAAGGGCATAAAAGTTCAAAAAAGTCGCCAAAATGCCGAAATAGGCATAAAAGTTCAAAAAAGTCGCCAAAATGCCGAAATAGGCATAAAAGTTCAAAATACGGTATGCGCAAAAACCCCCACCAAATAAGTGTTTCAAATTAAATAGTTTCTTATTTTCTTATTAATAAATTAGAATTAAAAAAAGGTTTAAAAATAGGAAATTTGGCATGAATTTTTTAAAGACTGAGGAAAATAGAGAATGCCGTTTCCACACACCTTTTAGCCGGCATTCTTCAGGAGGGCGGACTTGGAATTATTTTTACAAATGCGTTAGCAATATTTTATTTAGTCAAAATGCCAATCTTTACACCAATTATTATATTAAAAAAAAGACTATTTGGAAATGGATTTTTATTCAACCAAATCTCGATTTTTAGGTGAGGCAATCGTTGTTCCTGTGTCGCCTGTCGTGCCAAAACAATCCGATGAAAATCTCGCTAGTTAAAAAATAAAAACTACAACAACAAAAGTAATTTAAATTCTGCTCAACAATATTACATTTTTTGAATTTGCACAATAAACATAAAATGCCATAAAAATTGGATTTTCGTTGACTTAAAATATTGACCAACCCCAAAATATTGACCAAAGCCCTCAAAAAGTGCCAAAATATTGATTAAAAAATGGATTAAAACTAACCAAATCCGGTCCTTTTATGCGTAAAACCCTTCATGTCAATCTTTATTAATTTTGCTCTCACAGTCAGTGTTTTCCCGGTTCCATTTTTTCTAACGGTTCCACGGTTCCGGTTCCGAAGCGGTTCCGGATTTTCGCGGTTCCGCGGTTCCGGTTCGGTTCCGGTTCCGGTTCCGCGGAAGCGGTTCCAAATTTTCACGGTTCCGCGGTTCCGGTTCCAAACCGGTTCCGGATTTTCGCGGTTCCGGGAACCGGTTCCGGAACCGGTTCCAACGGTTCCGGTTCCAAATTCCAAAAATTTGTAAATATGTCCAAAATTTTTCAAAAAAATCAGAAAAATGTAAGAAAATATTGTTCATTCACATTACATGAAAATGATCAATTTTATAAAAATACATGAAAATGATCAATTTTATAAAACGTCTTGATAAGAAAGTTAAAACGCGCCGGAAACAATTTAATTCAAATGAAGCTTGTTTAAGTGAACCATAAGTTTTCTTGACAACAATTTTTCCTGGGTTCGATTTTTTAGCCCTTTTGTCATTATGCCGGCACAACTGAAAACACGTTCGACGGGAGCAGTTGTGCATGGAATTGCTAAATAACTCAGAGCAGAACGCAATAAAGGCTTCTAAAACTTAAAAATTAAGCATTTATTGAGCATGTTCCTTAAACCTTATCTGGATCATTCTTCACTTTTTCCCAGAAAGCTAAGGCTGTACTTTCCAAAAATCGTCCCGAATAAGAAGCTGCTAAATATTTTTCCACCAAAGCAACAGGAGAAGTTGAGGAAGATGAAGAAAAATTTGTTAGCTCGCGAAGTCGCCTTTGACGTTCATCTTGTTCGGGTTCATCGGAAGGAAGATGACAGTCTTGCTAAATTTTGCTTTTTATTTTAAGCTAAATTTAATGCTTCAATAATCATAATCAATTCATTATGATGCACTGAAAAAACATGAATCGGAACCGGTTCCGGAACCGGTTCCGAAGCGGTTCCAAGCTCTTTACGGTTCCACGGTTCCGGTTCCAAAGCGGTTCCGGATTTTGGCGGTTCCGCGGTTCCGGTTCCG
>MEIZ01000218.1:119233-129276 GCA_001723225.1 Globodera ellingtonae | reverse complement strand
TACAAAAGTTGAGAAAAACATTCGTTTCTTTGGATTCCGTAATACATAATGGGAGCGCCGAGATGCATAGGCAGACAGTGCCTATTCCTTTGGCAAACAACAAAATGGCGGCGCACGTTGCCATAAACAGGGGTGATCATGGATATCCGGATATGCATGGATACGGTTAAGGAATTTCAAAAACGGGACGGATGTGGACGGATAACGGATATGAAAAATCAACTTATCCGGATATGGATGGACACGGTTAAGGAATTTCAAAAACGGGACGGATATATTCGCTGTATATCCGCTGATATCCGGATAATGGATACGAAATGCGAAAAATGAGACGGAACAAAAGGCACGGATATATCCGGACACTGATTTAAAAATTTGTATCCCTGATCAGTGATCACCCCTGCCCATAAACAGGGAGGAGGCAGACACGGCAAAAGGCGCGATTATGGAGGGGGGGAGTACATTTCGCCAAAGGGACATTTCGTACTTTTTGACAAATGTCTAATCAAGGGTTGCGATTTTAAAATCCGCATCGGAGCATTAAACCCTGATTTAGTACCTAAAATCCGCAATTCGACATTTCTTAATTAAAATCAAAAATTTAGTATAACTTTGCTTCCATTCATTATATTTATCGGTATATTGGTTTGAGCAATTTCCTGTCACAAAGTTCGACTCGGATTCTGTGAAAGTTTAATTTTAAAAATTCATTGGTTCCATCGTTGGGCGTCGATATATTCGCGCGGGAGGGCACCAAAGGATAGATCCCTTTTCCACGACTCGATCGATCCCTTTAACCCAGGGTTGCCAACTGTCCTTATTTATAAGATTTGTCCTTATTTGAGGGGTGCCAATCTTATAAATTTTAAATGTCCTTATTTATAAGATTTGTCCTTATTTGAGGGGTGCCAATCTTATAAATTTTAAATGTCCTTATTTATAAGATTTGTCCTTATTTGAGGCTTCCATCCTTATTTTGTCCTTATTTTTCGAATTTTGTGAAGATTTTTATAATATTTTGACCAATATTCAAAATAAGAAAATTTCGAAGCGAATTTTTGAATTATATTAAATCCAGCCCCCTCACAAACGAAAACTTGGGCGAATCTGCCGTTTTTGGTCAAATTTTCTTAACAAACATTGTTAAAATCTTCAAAAAAATTTTCCCGGTGGTGCCTATCGGCACCACCGGCCTCTCCCATTCTACCTTTCAAAAAAGTACCATAACAAATTGAGTCAAAAATTCAAAAATTTTCCCGACGGCGCCTATCGGCACCGTCGGGCTCTCCTCCCCAAGAAATTAAATCTTTAGGGTGCAATGTGCCATAAAAAAGTCTTTTTTAGGGGTGCACTTTAGTTTGAAAAAATTTCGATTTAAAAAAAACTTCCTAATTTTCCATAAAAAATTTTTTCATCCGAAATCCGTTATCCGAAATCCGAAATCCGGTGTTTTTTCAAATCCGATATCCGAAATCCGATCCGACAAATTTTGAGCTATCCGATCCGAAATCCGTATCCGACTTTTTTCTCAAGGACAATCCGATCCGAAATCCGTATCCGACTTTTTTCCCAATCCGTTGCAACCCTGCCCCCCACCCCTACTGAAGCAGAATTCGCAAAAAAAAAATTGCATTTTTGAAAATCGAAAATCGGCAAAATTTTCGAAAATCCATGGGAGCAATTTCAAACCCCCAAATGTTGAAAAAAAATTATTGGAATCGAGAAATATGGTTAAAAAACTCACATTTCGTGCACAAAATAGAAATTTATTTCGTTTTTGAACATTTTGTAAAGTGTCCTTATTTTTGCCACCAAAATGCCAGCAAAATCTTATTTTTGACCTTCACTGTCCTTATTTCACAAAATTTTTGTTGGCAACCCTGCTTTAACCCAGGGCTGCGATCGGGTAAAGTCAATTCCCCCAAGTACAAGCATGTTGATTTCCAAGTACATAATGGGCCAATTTTACGAATTTCAAGTACACTCAAAATTTATATTTTATCAAAACAAAAACGCTTTATTCTTTGTTTCAAATGGCTTGTATTTCTCGCCCGAATGAATCTTTTCCAACTGTTTCCGCTCAACACTCTGTGCATTTCTTTTTATTTTTTTGCGCGTGATTTTTCAAAAATTTTTGGGAAAAAGTGGGGGGGGGGTGCGATGACCCCTAAATTTTCAACACTCACGCCGAATTCTCATTTTCCAAGTACATTCTTGAAAATAAGCACATTTTTAATTTTTAAGTACGAGGGTCCATTTTCAAGCACTGTACTTGCCATTCAAGTACGAATCGCACCCCTGCTTTAACCCGATTCGTTCCCTTTTTCACGACTCGATCGATCACTTTAACCCGATTCGTTCCTACAAACAAACATTTAGAATTTGAATTATAATAGAAAATATTGTGAATATTTTTTGCCATCTTAGAGGATGCCTTGAAGAGGTGAAATTTCGAACTATTGATCAATTAGGAAATCGATTTACCTATTTAACATATAATTTTCCATGTCATCAGACAAAATTTTGCAGTTTTTTTATTTTATAAGCAATTTTCTAATAACTTACGTATTGCGCTGCTATCAAAAATTCAAATAATAAAAGAGAATGTTTTTATTATATTTTAAGCTTAAATTTAATTATGAACTTTAACATCTTTCAACAAATGATATGTTTTTGTTTAATAAAATATGTTTTTACATTTCCCAATCACTTATTTGACGAACTTTGGCAAAAAAATGAGTTGACAACGGAGCAATTGAACAATAAATCTCGGCCAAAAATCAAAGTTTGTCATAACAAAATAAATTATGTTTTCATTTTTGGGTTTACATTTTTTCATCCGGGAATATAATTAAAATAAACATGACGGTTTAAGGTTGAACAGCATGAGGAGCAATTTCATGAAAGCTGGCAGGCCAAATCTGCACTAAATGGAGGCGTTAAAGTTGAGCATGAACCACCACATTATGGAGCAGTTAAAGTGGAAGCTGAGCCATTAAAAAGTCTCAAATTTAAAAAAAAAACAATATAATCACAACAATTTTTCGTTGATTTAAAAAATCGGTACTTTTCCGTTATGGCGCCACACATTCAAATTTTAAAAAAAGGCAACAAAAACGCTTTAAAGAATGTTTCTAAGGGTGTTCCGGGGCGTAAAATCCGATTCTGACATCCATTTCGACAAATTCCAAACCAAAATTCAATAAAAATTATTGTAACTGGTCCGGCGTTCGAAATGTGTCGTAAAGGAGGTCAGATTCGGAATCTGCGTCCCCGAATACCCCTAGAAACACTTTTTTACCGGCTTTGGTAAAAGTGCTCGTTTTGTTTTCGAAAAATCTTAGATGTCGAAATCATAGATTATGATGACATATGATAAATCTGATGGCATATTCGTAATCAGCGACCTCAATAACGCTTGGGTAACTCTCAGAATTTAGCTTTTTGTTGTCTTTTTTAAATTTGAATGTGTGGCGCCATAATGGAAAAGTACCAAAAAAGATCTTTATACTAGGGTTGAGCCCCGTCCCCGAACCCCGACTTTTTTTAGTCGGGGTTTTCGTCCCCGACCCCGAGTTTTTTGAATTTTTCGGGGTTTGGCTGGGAAAAACCCCGAACCCCGACTTTTTTGGTCGGGGACGAAAACCCCGACCCCGACTTTTCCCGCCCCCGAAGGCTCGGGGATCAACCCTACTTTATACGTTCAGGAACAGTTAAAATTGAACACGAATTTGTTGAACAAAATGTTGGGTCACCAAAAGTTGAAGAACACCCAAATTTAAATGAACACCAGCTAAAAATGGTTAAGCCGTTGCGTGAAAATTCCCGAAATAATGCCAGAAGCAAAATGGCAGAAAATGAATCATCTGAAGAAGCATTTAGCAATGATAGCCTTGAAGAGTCCGAAGAAACTAATAATAATAATCACTCATCCAGTGAATCATTTCAGGAATCAGATCAGGCAGAAAGCGACGATTTTAACGAAACCGATCATTATTCAAATAAAAGTGATGAACAAAATTCAGCAAAAAGTTGATAATAGCAAATAATTTTTCATTTAAAAAACTATTAAATTTTAGGAATTAGTTACTCTGATGAAGAAAAGGCTAATATTGTGAACAAATTATTGAAAATAAAGCATGAACTGCAGCTTTATGGCGACAAAAGGTCATGTAAAGAGATTGATAAAGAAATTTCCAACAAATTTGGTGTAAATATTCGCACAATTTACCAGTGGAAAAGTGATTTAGAATTTTGTAAGAAATTGAAATTAATTAAAAAATAATAACTTTTAATAAAATTTTAAAAAAATTAGTAAAGAAAAGACCTGCAAGAACAGAACCAATTGAAATTGTCAAACGATTTAAAACATTAAAAAAGGAGAACCCGCAATTAAACAAAAAAGAAATAGTAAAAAGATTGCAAATTAGCCTTAATTATTTGTATCATCTGAATAAGCAGTTCAAACTTGGCGTTAAAAGTAAAAATTTTTCTTACATTAATAAAAATTACACAAAAAACGGATAAGAAAATATAAAAAAAATACTTTAATATAAAGCATAAATGAATTTTCTTTAAACAATAGTAAAATTTTCAGAAAGAAAATTGTATTCAACAAATGAAAAAATTGCAATTTTAAAACATTATGACAAAATTAAAAATGCAAATCCACAAATGAGCATTCGAAACATTGTGAAGCAATTGCCAATTAGCAGGACCAATTTGAGTCGGTGGCAAAAAGAGTTTGGACTAGATAAAAGTAATACGTTTCTTTGAACATTGCTAAATTTAATTTTTTGTAATTAATATGCTTAAATATTTTTTAATTATTTAGTTTAAATTATAATTAAAAATAAAAAACATTTTTTTAAATAACAAAGCCCCTTTATTTAATTAAGATAACAATGTTGCTGCTGATTATTTAATGATTGGGTGAATTTTCTCATTATTGGGCAGGGTTGGCACGCAGTCCGCTGTCGCAGATTGTGGCGTCCTCAATTCCTGGGCAAAAAATAAAATAAAATAAAGGATTTCCGGTTAAAAATGCGCGTTTTGGTGAGAATTCAGATTTTTTTCTAATAAAAAAAAAGAAGTCTATTTTTCAAAAAAATTTCCAACAGCGCCTATCGACACCACGGGACCGCAGCTCCCCTAGTTTTAAACAAGCTTTTTAATTTAAAAGGCATTGCAAATGTCAACGAGTTGGAGGAAAACTGTAAGGGAATAAAAACACCCAATTTAAAAGTTTTATCTGGGAGGGAGCCTTTTCATATCTCTCCATTACCCGGATGCGCTCGTTTTGGCGCGATCAGTCATAACATAGTTATTAGGAAAGCTAATCAAACAAAATTGGTATCATACAAAAGCTCTGTATGCTGAACCTTTGGTCAAGCTAAAGCTAACCGATTCGTCTTTTCGAACAAAAGTTATAGCTTAAAACGTGTGAAAATTGCCATTTTTCGTGACAGTTTGGCGCGGTGACTCATAACTTCCTTTGTTTAAGTCGAATCGCTTAGCTCTTTTCTATTATAGCATCTACAGACATAGTGCTTTCGAATGATACCAAGAAAGTTTGGTTTGATCAAATAAACAAAAAGTTATAAGGCTTCAAACACGTCGGCGCCAAACTGGCCCGACCGTCCATTACCCTTACTTTCGATGGCGACATGAAGTTTGGGCACCGGGAAGTTTGGGCACCAGGAAGTTTGGGCACCAGAAGTTTGGGCACCGGGAAGTTTGGGCACCACAATATAAATTTTCAAAAATAAATAAATAAAAAAACCATTCACACTTGACTGTTTTGTACATTATTGCATAGAATTTAATTTTCGACAAAAAAGTATTGAGTTCAGATATAAAATTTTTTTAATGAATGTTTGAAAGGAATATTTGCATATCATATCAGGGTTTTTAAGGATGAAAGAAGGTCAGTTGTTGGTGTGCCGTGGTTATTACTTAATTTAGGTCATTTTGCGGAATCCTCAAAAAGTCCTCCGGTGAGAAAAGTCTTGGAGAGCCCATGGGAAATCTTGAAGAAGCAGAATTTGTTTCCAGTGGTTCTTCTGAAAAAGCAGCGAGAACCGTCCAGACCGGGGCAATAACTTCTCTAAACTTAACCGATTACTTTCTAAACCCGTTCAACAGGTCTTGTCGAGATGAAGTTACTCCCCGGTCTGGATTCGGTCCGTACGCCGAAGCAGCACAAGTGATTGCCCCTCAAAACATACAATTTGCAGAAAGTGTTTCAAACCCTCATGGTCAAGAAGAAAACTCATTTTAACCCATAATGCGTTTGAATATGCTTTTATAAAAGATCCAAAGTATTTAATGAGTCTAAAATGGCAAAATTTTGAAATTTTATTTTTTAATGATGTATTGCGGTGCCCAGACTTCCCGGTGCCCAAACTTCTGGTGCCCAAACTTCCTGGTGCCCAAACTTCCCGGTGCCCAAACTTCCCCCCGCCCTTTCTTTCGATGAGTAGGGGTCATTACCGTCCCGCCACTACCGTCCCGGCCACTACCGTCCCGGGCCATTACCGTCCCGGGCCACTACCGTCCCGGCCACTACCGTCCCAGATGAAAAAGGGAGCGGGGGCGTGGATCCGAATTTGATCTCCGTTCCGACCAATTCCGAACCCCGGACCAGAAATCGAACATTTTTTCAAAAAATGCAAAATCTTCCAAAAACAAGTTCAGCCTAAAAATGATTCAAAACGCATGAATTCGATCGTTAATTGCGTTTTCGTTGTAACTTTGTGCTTTTTTAATTGATGTTGCAACTTGCAACATGTGAAATTGAAAAAATTTGTCGCCATTTAACTTTTGGTAGTTGTACAAGCAGCCCCCATGTTAAAGTTTTTGTTGTTTTGCTTGGTTTTATTCAGGGTTTCCAGATGAAAATTTTCAAAAGCCTCATTTGGCAGGCAAAAAAGCCTCATTTGGGACCAAAAAACCTCATTTTGCTAAAATCATGTTTTTTTGCAAGCGGTTTTTTTTAGTTGGGGGGGGGGGGTCGGCGGTGCCGATAGGCGCCGCCGAGAAAAATTTTCGAATTTTTGACTCAATTTGTTAACAGATTTGCAACTAAATTTGCAGAAAATGTGATGCTTTTTTGCAAAAAAAATGGAAAATGAGGTTTTTTTATTAAGAAAATTTCCAATTATTTCAAACCGGAACACGCTTTTTCATTAAAAATGAAACACACAGAGAAAAAATGGATAGACATTACGCCAAATATTCAAAATTTAATAGAAATTTACCATTTATCAGTGAATTTCTAAAAAGCCTCAAAAAACCTCATCAAACTCCAAAAAACCACAAAATGAGGCTAAACCTCATTTTAAAAATTTAGCCTCATTGGACTATCAAAAAACCACAAAATGAGGCTAAAACCTCAGATCTGGGTACCCTGGTTTTATTACTATTTGTTGACGCTACATTTGAAAAAAAGTTGTATAAACTGAACAATGTCACTTTTTATAAACATATACAAAGAAAAAAGGGCTACCGGTCTGATAAGCCTAACTTAGGCCTAAGCCACCCTGGGTTGGGGTCGTTAGGCCTAGGCCTAGGCCTGAGCTTAAGCTAGCCTAAGCCTAGCTTAGACCAAGCTTAAGCTTTGCCTAAGACGTTAGAGGGATTCGAGACACATTCGGCTGTGGGGCTATTCGGGCGGGGAGGATTCAGACAGGAAAGGGAAAAAAGCAAAAAAACTATTCAAATGCGATTAGAAGCTTAAAAAATGCAAAAATTCTAAAATCTAGTCAAAATGTAATTTTATTTTATAGATCACATTTTGCGTTTCAAAAAAAATTGGTTGGGACGGTAGTGGCCGGGACGGTAGTGGTGGGACGGTAGTGGCCCGCTTCGACTTTCGATACATTACGGGGCTCTATTTAACGCAATATTTTGTGAACAAAAAATGAATGCAATGCCCAATGGTGTCGGTCGATAGGCGTTGTCTAGAAATGTTTTTTTAATTTGTTATATGAAAGTTTTCAAACCTACAGACATTTTTTGCTTCAAAATTTTTGTTATTTGTTCAGCAAAAACAAAACAAAAAATGCGGATTATGGTAACTTTTGCGCCCCACTCCTTTTTATTTACTCTTTTTTTTAAAATTTTTTAGTTCTAAACGCCGTTGTCCTCCGCTTTTCCTTGACGAGAACGCGTGGGGGTGGAACCGTTCGACAAAGAAACGAAAGCAAAATGTCACTGTGCAAAAAAGAGAGAATGAATGATTGATTAAATTCGTGGTTTTTATGCGTTATGTGTCAACAAAAAAAAAACAATTTTTTTTTTCAAAGTTGATAAAAAGGTGTTTCTAGAGGTTTTCGGGGTCGTAGTGTTCGAAAGCTGACTTCCATTTTGACCAATTTCGAACCCCGAACGTGAATTCGAACAATTTTTCTAAATTTTTTGTTGTTGCATTTTTTCATTAATTTTATTTTCAATTTGCATTGTGCAGACTAAAGAATATCAGTTTGGTGGCATGAATTCAGCAATGTTTTGCAAAATTTAATCGAATTCATCGACATTTCGACGATTTCTAATGGCAAAAATGCAACAAAAAAAAAATTCCCGTTAAATTGTTCGAATGCGGAATTCGGGGTTCGAATCGGTCGAAATGGAGGACATATTAAGATTTTACGCCCCCGAAAACCTCTAGAAAATTTTATTTATCTCGTTTAATCACTTAAATAAATTTTTTTTTTAATTGTTGACACATAACGCATAAGTACCAAATTGGTTATTAACAGGTTGCTAATGCAAAAAGATACGAATTTTTCTTGTCAAGATACTTCAAACGAAATATTATTTTTTGGTCTGCGCCGATCGCGGTATAGCTAAATAAAATCACATGCGATTTAACTAAATGTGCTCTTAAAATTAACGGAAAATGTTTGGGACTGGGTCGTTGTTGCCCATTTATATTAAATGGGCTATGCACGAACCAGACCCAGAGGAAAAAGTGCACTTTCTGTAGAAAAAAGCCCGGAATTTTTCAATAAAATTGGTCTTTTTTCTAAAAGATTGCTTGAGGATTTAATTTTAAAAAATAAACAAACAGACAATTTTCATCGATATGCAAAATTTCCTTGAAAAAATTTCGGATTTCGGGTTTTGGAATTTCGGGATTTTTGGGTGTTCGGATTTAAAATCGTTTCGGATTTTTGGGATTTCGGATTTAAAATCGTTTCGGATTTTTGGGGTTTCGGAATTTCGGATTTTATTTTCCGATTTTGCCCAGCCCTGATGAAGAGCGATCAGACAATTTTGGGCGGAGTCAAATGCATAAAATCCGTTCAAAAACAAAACAAAAATTCAACACAATTCCAGGCAATTTGAAGTAAACGGTCAAAACCAGCCAATTTTGCCAAAACGATGCACAAAAAAAAATTGTAAAAAAATTGTTGGCCAACTCTAAAATTAAATTTGAATACATTTAAATTCAAATATTTTGAGTTTTGTCATTTGCTTTAAAACTTTCGAATGTCCTGCGCTTTATCCGAGACCAAAACGCGTTCTTTTTTTAATCTTTTGTCCATCCCCTCCAGCGCTTGGGAAAAATAATTTTTAAAATCCCATGCACTGTTTGTTTATATGCGCCCAATTACACCCGGAGGGATGTAACTTAAAGCTGACTGACCTCCATCCAATTTCGACCATTTCAAACCCCCGGACTCGAAAAAATTTAATTTTCCGACACAATCATTTAAAATACACAAAGTACAAATTCGAAAACAAAATGAATTGATAAAATGCTTTTTGATCGACAAAGAAAAAAATAAATTAAATTAAATGCCCATAATCTTCAACAACAAACCCATAAATCCCCACTCATTTTCAGTTTCTAAATCTCATCGGCAATGTTGAATTGAAAGTTCGGCCCAAAATTCGCTTCAATTTTAGTGCCAGAATTGTACAACGAAACAGATGGATATAAAGCGGCCGCAAAATCAACACGCAAACCGTCTCCGGATAAGTGGTTTTTCATATCCGTCATCCGTCCGTATCCGTGACCTTCCAAAATCCCATATCCG
>MEIZ01000218.1:75218-94567 GCA_001723225.1 Globodera ellingtonae | reverse complement strand
AGAGGGAATGGCCAACACGATAGCGGTTAGGTTACAGTGATCCAATCCTCCAGCTGTAGTTGGTGGGTTTAGATCAGTAAGAGTGACGTCATTTACCCCACAAATTCAGGAGAAATGGCCAATCAGGAGGAAATGGCCAATCAAGAGGAAATGGCCAATCAGGAGGAAATGGCCAATCAAGAGGAAATGGCCAATCAGGAGGAAATGACCAATCAAGAGGGAATGGCCAACACGATAGCGGTTACGGTTACAGTGATCCCAATCCTCCAGTTGGTGGGTTTAGATCAGTAAGAGTGACGTCATTTACCCCACAAATTCAGGAGGGAATGGCCAATCAGGAGGAAATGGCCAATCAGGAGGAAATGGCCAATCAGGAGGAAATGGCCAACACGATAGCGGTTACGGTTACAGTGATCAGAATCCTCCAGCTGCAGTTGGTGGGTTTAGATCAGTAAGAGTGACGTCATTTACCCCACAAATTCAGGAGGAAATGGCCAATCAGGAGGAAATGACCAACACGATAGCGGTTATGGTTACAGTAATCCCAATCCTCCAGCTGTAGTTGGTGGGTTTAGATCAGTAAGAGTGACGTCATTTACCCCACAAATTCAGGAGCAAATGGCCAATCAGGAGGAAATGGCCAATCAGGAGGGAATGACCAATCAGGAGGAAATGGCCAATCAGGAGGAAATGGCCAACACGATAGCGGTTACGGTTACAGTGATCAGAATCCTCCAGCTGCAGTTGGTGGGTTTAGATCAGTAAGAGTGACGTCATTTACCCCACAAATTCAGGAGGAAATGGCCAATCAGGAGGAAATGGCCAATCAGGAGGAAATGACCAATCAAGAGGGAATGACCAACACGATAGCGGTTACGGTTACAGTGATCCCAGTCCTTCAGCTGTAGTTGGTGGGTTTAGATCAGTAAGAGTGACGTCATTTACACCCCACAAATTCAGGAGGAAATGGCCAATATGGTGCCGGGAATGACCAATTTCGGGCCGGAAATAGCAAACTCAGAGGCCAAAACAGTCAACATAGAAATAAGGCCCAATTTGGTGGCGGAAATGTTCAATTTAACGCTGAAAATGGACAATTTGGGGCAGCCAGCAGAAGGGGTCAAGGAGTTCGTCAAATGTTGACGTCATGTGATCAAACAAACCCATCAACAACCACTGATCAACTGATCAAAGCGGGAATGCTGAATCCGATCGAGGATTACTTTTCCCGACAAACTTTGTCTTTGGCGGACATCGCTAGAACAATGAGTTCCTCCGGATGTGTGCCTCAGGTCGGTACAATTTGACTGATCAGTGATCAGCAGTTGGTCGATCGTTGACAAGATTGGCAACATGTTGACATGTCAGATCAGTGCCGGCGGCGACTGTTCACGCGAACTGTGCTATCATCTCGCGTATCGATCGATTGACGGAGTGTGCAACAATTTGAAACGGCCTGTCCGTGGCGCCGCCTTTAGGCCATATATGAGGTGCGTTGTTTTGCATATTAGAGCCCGGACGAGATTGGAATCATTTAAAATCCCAATCGCAGTTCCGAGCCCGGCCATTTTACAAAATTTTTCGAGATTGATCGGCATTAGGTCGGGATTCCGTTAGAAAATCACTCCAGGTCCTAAACAATGGGTTTGTCCGGGCTTTATATAAGCGTTGAATGATCTGATCTGACCAGGTACCTGGATCCTGGACAGACATTTGAGATCAAACAAATGATCACGTATCTGATCACTTAAACGGATCAGTTTTTGGACATTGATCGACCTCAATCTTTTTGGGCAGTGATTTGTTTCAGGCATCTGGCACCCGAATATGCCGACGGATTGATGGAACCGGCAGGTGAGCAAATTTTTACAAAAAGCTTCAACATAATTTTTTCTTCTTAATTCTAATATAAATTGGCTCACAACAATCGATTCATGGCAAAAAGTGCCGCGAATTCTGCCATTTTAAAATTTTTTTGTATTAGAAAATTTAAATTATTTAGTTTTTTATTTTTAATAATTATTTCCAGGCCTGGGCCGAAAATCAACAGCTCGAGAAGCGTCCAGTCATCTGTTGGCCAACGCGACCGCAATCATTCATGATCAGATCAACTCGCTGTTCATGCAATGGGGACAGTTCATCGCACAGGACATGTCCAAAACAGTCCGATTTTGCAATTTCAAATTCTTTTCAAAAATTTATTTGCCCTTCTCCTAAGTCTGATTTTTAATAATAATTATTAGACATCGGACCGATCGAGATTCTCGATCGAAATCTCGATCGAACAGATTTTACCGAGATTTTTCGAGATTTTTTAAAGATTTTTCAGTGATCTCTAACGAATCTCGATCGTTTAAATTTTTTTTCGAGATTTTACGAGATTGGTGATTTTTTGAGATTCTCGATCGTAATCTCAATCGGTCCTCAAGTCCGATCTCTAATTATTATGGTCAGAATGTAAAAAAATTTTCGGCATGAAAATTTTTAAAATTCACAGATTTTGGTCCACCCCAGATCTTTCATTTCAAGACTCTTGACTATGAACTAATATCGACCGCATTTATTCCCCTGATCGATTGTCGTAAGAAAATGTTTTCAGAATTGAAATTCTCGAAAATAAAGGTGATCATACGCAAGAGTTTGATTATAAAATTCAATCTAGACCGGATTATTCATCTAATCTGTTGATCTGGGTCGGTTCAGTCCCGCCTACCACCTGACGCGTGCACCACTTGCGCACCGGTTGCCAACAAATGTGTGCCAGTGCCAGTTTCGGACCAGGACACCAATGCAAAGTGATTGATTGATCGATGCTTTTCCGACATTTTGAAGAACCTTTGAATGATCTGAAAATGCCACAGGTTTCGCCAAAAAGGCTGTCTGACAGTGACCAGATCGTCCGCCATTTGTGGCACCGGTGTCCACGGAACGCCGCGCGAACAGCTTAACGAGAACACCGCATTTGTGGACGGCTCCCCAATTTACGGATCAAACTACAGGGATCTGTAAAATTTTGCCTCATAATTTCTGATCAGGTCAGCCAACGTGCGTGCGTTTAGGTTGAAGCTGCGCGATGGCCGTTCCGGTTTACTGAAGATGTCGCGCTTCAACAACATGATGCTCATGCCCTTTGACAGCAGCCTTTGCGGTACAACAATTGACACCTGCTCAGTGAAGTCCTTTGTGTCTGGCGACAGTCGATCCAACACGGTATCTCTCTCATTGATCACTTACTCTGATCACTCACTCTCTCTGTTCACACACTCTCTCAATGAGCACTCACTCTGATCACTCACTTACTCTGATCACTCACTCACTCACTCTGATCACTCACTCTCTGATCACACACTCTCGGATCACACACTCTCTGATCACTCACTCTCTCTGTTCACACACTCTCTCAATGAGCACTCAGTCTGATCAATTCATTCCATATGAGATCTTCTGATCAATCCTGATCAGAATTTGAACTTTTTCACCACTTTCAGTTCATTGGCCTTTCTTCTTTTTACATACTCTTCGTCCGTGAACACAACAGGCGAGTGGAAAAAGTTTAAAATTGAAATTGTAAAAATGTTTTAATGAGTCTTAAAGAATATTTAAATTTGTTTTCTATAGGATTGCTCGTGTGCTTCAGAAGTTGAACCCCGCTTGGAGTGGCGACCGACTCTTCCAGGCGCGGGAAAGTGCCGTGCCAAAAAATTCTCAACAATCTTGCAGGAGACTCGTAAGATTGTGGGTGCTGAGATCCAGGCCGTCCTCTACAACGAGTTCATGCCCCTCATGCTGGGCCCGTCTGCTGAACGTCTGCTTGGCCCCTACAACGGATATGAACCAAACGTGGACCCCAGCGTGTCCAACGAGTTCACCACCGCCGCATTTCGTTTTGGGCACGGAACGATCGTGGTCAGTCGCGATTGGTGGCATATGTTGGGCCTGATCAGACTTTAATCTTTCGATTGTTTTCATTTTTTGAGCAGGCATGAGTATTGACAGGCATGTAATCGGATGTTAAAAAATGTCCGGAACCGGAAACCGACTCACAAAAAAAATGCCCAGAATACGGAATTCCGGACCAAAAAGGACCAGATTTCAGTATTTAAATTTGGAAAATTTGAAATGTTAGAAAATTGAATTCTTTAAACAATATTTATTTTTGATCATTTTTTTTAACAAACTCCATTAAAAAATTCAGGAGCAATATTCTCGCCTGAGTGACAACTGGCGGCCAATACCTTCTGGCCCTTATGAATTTAATAATGGTGAGGGGGCATGTTATTAAAATTTTGAATTTTTTAAATCGATAAAAATGTCTCCAAAACCAAAATATGTTTTTTTGTTCTTTGGCATTGGCACGTTTAAACATTCCGCCAAACTTTTTGTCAAAACATACCCTCAAGGGACGTTCAAATTACAAAAGCTGCTGTTCGAGGGTGGCATTGACCCGGTGTTGCGCGGTCTGTGGAGCACACCAATTAAGCAACCGCAAGGAATGACGCCCGCAGTCACAGAGCATTTGTTCTCAAAGTAAATGGGACAAATGAGCAAAAGGGCAAAATTTGACAAAACGCCTAAATTTAACAAAAATAAAATTAAATGGTCGACTCGCTCAATAAGGGAGGGACAAAGTCAAATTGATTCGATTCAGAATAATATTTTGGCTAATTTTCGCCCGTTGTTCCCTCCAATTTTGCATGAGTCGGCCATTTGTCCGATTTGGACAAATTGACACTTTGTGACACAGCATCAAGAAGTAAACTAGCACGACATGGAAGGCAATCGAAAGATCTCGAAGAGTTGAAGCTAACATTGAAGTTAAAGATTTGTAATTGGACAAATCACAAAGCTTTAGCTTAATGTTAGCTTCAACTCTCGAGATCTTTCGATTAGCGTTATTAAGTTTTCTAAATAGGTTAAGGTTGAAGCAAGTTATGCTCTATGGATGAGTTGGATATGGATGAGATGGGTATGGATGAGGGCATGGATGAGTTGGGTGGGACCCTATCTAATGAGACATAATGCCAAAATGGTAAAAAGCCTCCAATGTCTCGAGCATTTTAAATTATAAGAAATTTTTTTTGAATACAAGAAACAACCGCATAATTAACTAACTATTTAAGCGCTGATCTCGGCACTTTGAACATAATGCGCGGGAAGGACCACGGCATTCCCAGCTACAACAAAATGCGGCAATTTTGCGGTCTGCGCATGGCCTATTCTTTCGACGAGCTCGCTGAGCACATCACTGACCCAACAATTCGCAGAGCGCTGTCCTCCATTTACGCCTCGCCTGGTGGGCTTAATTGAACAATTTGTCGGCACCTATAGGCGCTGGTGCCAGAAAATTTTTAGAATTTGCCCGTTAAGGAATTTGCAAAAAAAAATTTTAAAAAAAATCAAAAATGCGGGGTTTTATTGCGTTTGTCCTTTTAAATTAAGCTTTATGAGTGGAAGGGGCCGGCGGTGCCGATAATAGGCGGTGCCGGGGAAAAAAAATGAAAGTTTTAGTAAATTCAGTTAGGAAAATGTGCCTAAAATTTGCGAACAAATCAATATTTTAAAAGATTTTTAAAGGTTTTTAGTAGAGTCCGGACCCAAAACCAAAAATTTTTTGGGTTTTGGTTTTGGGTCAGATTGGAGCAAAACCCAAAAAAACCAAACCCCAAAAAATGACCAAAAAATTTGGGTTTTCGGTCTAAGGTTTCGGTCTCTAGTTTTAGTGAGTGCTTTTTGCTTTGTTTAAATATTGAGAATCAAAAATCAATATTTTTCATTAAAAATAATAAAGATATTTTAAATTTCATTAATTTGCTAAGTCGCATTTTTGATAAAAATTGGCATTTTCTATGGAAATTTTGAATACCTATACATATTGCGAAATCTGAGCATTGTTAAAATTCCAAAATTTTCAACACTCAGACCAAATTCTCATTTTCAAAGTACATTCATGGAAATAAGTACATTTAAAATGTTTAAAGTACGAGGGTCAGTTTTTAGATTCGTCCCCTTTTCAAGATTCGTTCCCATAAATATGACTTAAAACTAGGGTAGGACGGGACCGGGACCAGTACTGAAATGGTCAATTTTTCCCATTTTGGAACAGAAATTTTTGTCCCAGTTTTGCAAAATTCCTTTAAACTCCTCTTATAATGGTTCCGGTTTTTTACCAATCTTTTTTTTTTGTTGTTTTTGTCCAGTAGTCCCGGTTTTTTTTTGACCGGGACCAAATTTAGTCCCGGTCCCGGTTTTTCCAAAAGTCCCGGTCCCGTCCTACCCTGCTTAAAACCTCAAAAAATTCATACAAAACTCGTGGGTAGAACTAGAATCTGAGCAGTGCCGTTGTGAAAGCCCAAAATGACACAGATGACATCGATTTGTACGTTGGTGGAATGGTTGAGGACGCTTTGATGGGTGCGCTTGTTGGCCCAACATTTGCCTGCATAATCGGCAACCAGTTCAGGCGGAGCCGTGCCGGGGACAGGTCAGCAACAACAAAATCTCGAGTGGCGCCATTTTGGTGGAAATGCCGACACTCCCAAAAAGATGTTTCTGTTTTGGGCATTATTTTGGCATTTTTCAGGTTCTACTTCGAGAATCCGAACATATTTTCACCGGCACAGTTAACAGAGTTCAAAAAGACGAGGTAGGCAAGCAAATCAGGCCGGCACGGCACACTCAAGCACTTCCTTTGGCCATCAATTTAACGCCAAAATAAAACAGAATTATTCATTGTCCAAAGTTTTTTGAGCACTTTTCGGAATCCGAGAATGGCATTCTTAAGCCACAATCCATTTATTTTGGCAGTCTTTCGCGCCTCCTTTGTGACAACGGCGATCGCATCACCAAAGTGCCATCGACGGCATTTTTGCTGCCATTTGCGGGTGGCGGCGTCTCGGCATGTGCCGAGTTGCCCCAGCTTGACCTGAACAAATGGCAAGAATGAATCTGTGTGATCTTCAGCATCAGTGGTGTCATTACTCGGATAATCAATCATTTTGCCAATTTTTGTGTATTAAAAATATTTTTAATTTTGAATGGACATATACTGAGAAAATTAAAAAAAACATTTTTACTTTTTTATAAATCCAAAAAGTGTTTTTGTTGTTTTGTTGTCAATAATAATTTTGTTTGTTTTTTTTCTGACAAAAAGAATCAACATTATGAGTAATTTTTGGATATTTCAAAGCTGACAGCCGCCCGAAAGCCAGTCCCTTGCCAAATAAATATAAGGCTTTTGTTACCCCCAACACTCCCTTTCATCAAAGGGCTTGAACCGCCCTTTCAGGGATGCAAATTGCCCTCATTTGATGGCAAATGCCATAATTTTGGAAATTTGCCATATTTCCACTCTTGCCATATTTTAGAGGTTTGTTCACATCCGGTTACTAATCCAAATATCAATTAGAAAGTCTTTTCATATTCGGCATCCAAATTTGACAAACTCAAATTTTGTGAAAAGGTTCTTTACTAGCTTTTATTAAGGGTCAATTAACATAATTAAGTCTACATCGACTAAAATTATTTACAAAGAATTCGATCGAAATGAAGCTGAACGTTGTCTCATCCAAACATCAGTTTATTCAAGCATTGGGCTTGCCCGGGTTGCTGAACACTTGGCTCGGCCGTGGCACATTTTGGTGCGCTTCGTCTCCTTAAATGTTATAAAATTAATTTTATAAAACATTTAAAGATTTTTTAAATTTGTAAAAGGTAAATTGTACCTTTAAGAGGATTAGCGAAAACGGCTTTGTTGAGACGGATGTTCAACACGTGGCACAATTCGTCGATGATCCCAATTTGAGTGACAAAGTTTCGGGTCACCGTGTCCCATTTGGAGCTTTTCATGTGACCAGTCGCTTTTGCGGCCAAATCAAACATGGCACGGACAAAGCTGAGACTGTTGGCACAGGCATCTTCAATTAAAAAATAATTTTAAATCTGTGTAAATTAATTTTGTTTAATTTTCACGACCTGTCGAGGACAATTGCGCGTCGATTTCAGCCACAATTTGGGCACCGCCGCCCATTTGGCAGTTGTTCATCGCCTCCAATTCACGCTTCATGCATTGGACATCTTCAATTACGCGTTCGCACAGCGTTTGTTTGTCGTTGGTGTCCACCGAATTCGTGAAGTTGATGATGTATCCGGAAATTAGTGCGGCCACTTGCTGACTGCCCGGACAGCACGGGAAACCTTAGAGAATATAACTAGTGATCGGCCAGAAGGGTCGGTCGGTACTTTTCGGTAAAGTACCGAAAAAGTACCGGTACCGAAAAGTACCGAAAAAGTCCAAAATGTTTCGGTCGGTACTTTTCGGTAAAGTACCGAAAAAGTACCGGTACCGAAAAGTACCGAAAAAAAATTGTCGGTACTTTTTCGGTACCAAAATTTTTTAGGGTAACTTTTTAACAAAAAATCGTTTATTTTGGAAATCTTGGCTTATAAATATTTATAATTGAGTAATTGAGTTTTGGGCGATTGCGGTTTAAAAAAATCATCATTCGACCTGTTCCTGTCTAGTGGTAAGAATTTTAATAGTTTTTGGATCAGTTTGAAGGGGGATCGGCGGTGCCGATAGGCGCCGCCGAGAAAATTTGGCATTTTTGATGGAATTTGTCAAGAAAAATAGCCCAAAAAATGCATTGTGGAAGGCAAAAAAATGATTAAAAAATTTAAAAATCAAATAAGATTTCAAATTTTCCGGATATTATTGAAATCCAGATTCCGAGCTCTTATTTCCAAAAACTTTAATTTTAGGTTCAGAAAACAAGAGAAAATAAAATTTTAGCCGTTTTATTAGGGGGTTTTTGTAGGTGAACGGCGATGCCGATAGGCGTCGCCGAGGAAAAAATGAAAATTCTTACGATTTTATTAAGAAATCTTGTCCAATTTCGATAACTAAAATGATGAAAAAAAGTAATTCTTTATGTAAATGAAGTTTTGAATCGGTTAAAATTTTTGAAAATTAATTTGCTATTAACTTTCTTGAAAAAAAATTAAGAACTTCCTAAATTACCTTCAATTTTAAAAATCTTAAATACATATTTTAATAAAAAATATTGTTTTTCTTTGCCATGAAGTTAATTGAAAGACACAAAAAACTATTTACACAGTCGGGGGTTTGAACCCCAGGCAACCACATCACTCACCAGCAGGGCATTCAATAAAAATAATAAAAACAAATTTGACTCGAGGACTCGAACCTCAGACAATAAAGTCTTTTGGTTCACAGTTTAACCACTAAGCCACGTGATATGAGGAGTAAACGTTGAAAAATTCAAATATATTACCAATTTTTCCGTTCGGTACTTTTTTCGGGACTCAAATTTGGTTCGGTCGGTACCTTCGGTACTCAAATTTTTTCGGTCGGTACTTTTCGGTAAAGTACCGAAAAAGTACCGGTACCGAAAAGTACCGAAAAAATCCCAAAAGGTTCGGTCGGTACTTTTCGGTAAAGTACCGAAAAAGTACCGGTACCGAATAGTACCGAAAAAATCCAAAAAGGTTCGGTCGGTACTTTTCGGTAAAGTACCGAAGCCTGAGTACCGAAAAGTACCGAAAAAGCTTCGGTACTTTCCCGTACCGACCGAACACTAAATATAACATTAATTAGTGAAGCCTTAAAAGGTCTGCGATTGGCATTTTGATTAGAGATTATAGCCGGATTTTTACAAAAATTCATTCTTTTGGTATTGCTTAAACCTGTGAAGGTTGAAATTCCAAAAATTTATTCTAATCCAAATTTAAAAGTTTGAAGTTGAATTCAGAGATTTTATTTTGTTTTAAATCTCACTAGGTGCCGCCAGGCACACATGGCTCATCAGCACACAGACAATTGCGATGGCGGACAACATTGGCAGAATTGAAAGATTTTTTAAATTTAAAACTTTTTGAATTTGTCAAATGGAATTGGTTGATGGCATATGCCGATTCTGAGGACCTTAAATACCAATGTGAACAGAAAAAAGGATGGCAAAACGACGTGGAATGCCACCAGCTCAGACAACGGCGGAGATGTTTTTCCACATTGTCAATCGCACGGAAATTGCTGTAATATTATGCCGATGTTCATGTGATGCCGTCCTTTCATCAAAAGCAAATATCAAAATTTTCCAGCCTGACTTTCTCCACAATTTTATCATTTTTTGACCAGAAGGCATCACATGAACACCGGCATAATATTACAGCAATTTCCGTGCGATTGACAATGTGGAAAAACATCTCCGCCGTTGTCTTTGCCGGTGACATTCCACGTCGTTTTGCCATTCTTTTTTTTGGGGGGCTTTCTGTTCACATTAAATGGTATTTAAGACCCTCAGAATCGGCATATGCCATCAACCAATTCCATTTCACAAATTCAAAAAGATTTAAAACAAAATGGTCAATCCTTCAACTCTGCCAATGTTGTCCGCCATCGCAATTGTCTGTGTGCTGATCAGCGATTTCTGCCTGGCGGCACCTAGTGAGACTTAAAACTATGCTAAAAATAAATTAAAACCTCTGAATTCAACTTCAAACATTTAAAATATAGGATTAGAATAAATTTTTGGTAGTTCAACCTTCACAGGTTTAAGCAATACCAAAAGAATGAATTTTTGTAAAAATCCGGCTATAATCTCTAATCAAAATGCCAATCGCGGACCTTTTAAGGCTTCACTAATTAATGTTATATTCTCTAAGGTTTCCCGTGCGGTCCGGGCAGTCAGCAAGTGGCCGCACTAATTTCCGGATACATCATCAACTTCACGAATTCGGTGGACACCAACGACAAACAAACGCTGTGCGAACGCGTAATTGAAGATGTCCAATGCATGAAGCGTGAATTGGAGGCGATGAACAACTGCCAAATGGGCGGCGGTGCCCAAATTGTGGCTGAAATCGACGCGCAATTGTCCTCGACAGGTCGTGAAAATTAAACAAAATTAATTTACACAGATTTAAAATTATTTTTTAATTGAAGATGCCTGTGCCAACAGTCTCAGCTTTGTCCGTGCCATGTTTGATTTGGCCGCAAAAGCGACTGGTCACATGAAAAGCTCCAAATGGGACACGGTGACCCGAAACTTTGTCACTCAAATTGGGATCATCGACGAATTGTGCCACGTGTTGAACATCCGTCTCAACAAAGCCGTTTTCGCTAATCCTCTTAAAGGTACAATTTACCTTTTACAAATTTAAAAAATCTTTAAATGTTTTATAAAATTAATTTTATAACATTTAAGGAGACGAAGCGCACCAAAATGTGCCACGGCCGAGCCAAGTGTTCAGCAACCCGGGCAAGCCCAATGCTTGAATAAACTGATGTTTGGATGAGACAACGTTCAGCTTCATTTCGATCGAATTCTTTGTAAATAATTTTAGTCGATGTAGACATAATTATGTTAATTGACCCTTAATAAAAGCTAGTAAAGAACCTTTTCACAACATTTGAGTTTGTCAAATTTGGATTGTTCAAAATTTGGTATTAGTCAAATTCCCAAATTTGTAACCCCGGGGCTATTTGTGAATTTTGGGAAAAAGCGAATTTTGGTCGGCCAGCTTATCTAAATGGAATTTGTAAGCCTGCATTTTCCCTGTCTATAAGTCAAATTAAATACATTGTATAAATAATTAAATAATTAAAATAAAATTCAATATATTATTTCTTTTTTTGGACAAAAACTGAAAATTATTGCCAATAGAAGATTTGGACAAGGGAGCCGTAACTTTAAATACTTAATAGACATACCTATATTAAAAGAGCAGAATTGCGTTATTTTAACAAAATTCTTTTAAAAAATGTATTAATATAATTTTTAAAGACGGATTCGTCCTTTTATGCGCACATATGTCAAGAATACCGTATATACTCTTGTAATCCCCCACCTTCTAATAATCCCCCACCCTCTGAGTATTTAAACTTACAACCCCATTCTTTTCTCCCCTAATAATCCCCCACCCTCTGAGTATTTAAACTTACAACCCCATTCTTTTCTCCCCTAATAATACCCACCCGTCTAATAAAGCCGCCCTTTCTGAGTAGGTTGAAAAATAATCCCTCATGGGGGATTACAAGAGTATATACGGTAGGCCTTTAACGCGCTTTAAAACAAAAAGAAATCTCATTTAAGGCTGTCCTTACAAACGTACATTTCATATGCAGTTTTTTTTCAATATAAAAAAAAGTATTCAAATTTATGTAAAATATTTCAAAAGTTTAAACTATTAAATCATTTTATTCATTTTTTAATCAATTAAACGGATCAATGAAAGTTTTGTGAAAGCCTAGGAAATGTGGTTTTGATTACCATCTCTATGAATCATCGCAAAAAGTGCACACATTTCAGTCACTGAACAAATTTGTGTTAGGCAATGCATTTAATCATTTATTCCATCGGAAAATGGACGAATGAATAAATTATATTTCCAAAATGCATAATTAGAATAAATATTTCACTAAATAAATATTTATGTTTAAATAAAATTAAAAAATTAAATTGATTTTCAGAGCGCAAAATGCGCTTTCTCTTTCTTTGGGTGAAAATTTTCACCACTTTTCTTCTTCCAAACTTCGCCAACGGACAACAACAACTCTCCACGAAACCGTAAAAGATGTTTTAAATTTTTTAATTTCAAATAAAAATATTTTAGGTTTTATTTGACGGATGGTCAAAATGGAGTGAAGTCCATCCCATACCGCGCAACGGACCAATGCATGCCAAAAACGGACACAAACAATACCAAAACTTACGGCCTGACATTTCGTCTTCATTCAAAAGGCGGACAATGTGACGACGGGTCTGAAAACAATTTTGAAATTAACTGATCAGTCAGATCAGCAGCTTGAAAAATATTTAAAAACCAAAAATTTTGACGATTGCTCTAAAATTTAGTAACTTGAAAATTAACTTTACTCAATGCTGATCACGTCTGATCAATTTTCTAATTTAATATGCAATGTTTGCCGTTTTAGTCTTCTGATCTGCTACCCGGGAATGCTTAATCGACATGCCGACTCATTGGACTTTAAAGTGAAAGGATTATTCCAAATCGACAACAAAAAGGTAACAATTTGAAATTGTTTGTTAATATAATTTAAATTAATAATTTTAAATCCAGGACAACATGGTTAACCAGGATTGCTTGTCTAGAATGGAAAAGGAAGGCATTTCTGCGGGTCAAACCAATTGGCGTGGCATCAAACTGTACACAATGCCAAATGGGGCACAAACTCGTGACACAATGCTGGACGCGTCCATTGTATCCCGCCCGTTTGTGTTTTACAAGAATAATTATATAACAAATTTAATGAATAAATGGCATTAAAATGTGCCAAAATGATTTTTGGACTTGATTTATTTTGATCAGAGCATTTCGATCAAAAAATTATCAACATTTGTCAGAATTACAATAATATGACTAGAGAGCGGATTTTTATTTTTAAAAATGTTTTTTTGTAGGATAGGGGATCATAAGAGAAGCCAAAAAATAGCAATCATCTCGAAAAAATTTTGAATTAGAGCGACTTTTTAGTCAATATAAATCAATATTTTGGCTTTTTTGAGAATAAATAAATATTTCGCCATTTTTCCATAATAAATCCATATTTTAGGCATTTTTCTTGAGAAAAAAATGCAATTTTTAGGCATTTTTCCGAAAATTCTTGAAGAAATTCAATATTTCAGGCACTTTTCCCCAAATTTTCTTAAGAAAAATGCAATAAAAACGAAAAAGGTATCCTTAAAAATCAAAAAAATTTCAAACCAAAAATGCACCCCCTAAAAATGACTTTTTCTTGGACCAAAAATGCACCATCAAAGACCGAAATTTTCTCAAAATGATTTATTTTTTATATAAAGATTTCCAAAACATGTAAAAAATAATATATTTACAACTGTAAGAGGATAATTAATAAAGAATGACGAATTTCATAGGGTTTTACGCAAAAATTGACTGAATTCGGTCCGTTTTTGCACATTTTTTCGTCCAATTTTTGGTACTTTTTGGGGTTTTTGGGCCATATTTTGGGGGTTTTTAAGTCCATATAAATCCGCTCTCTAAATATGCCCATTTAGCTACAAGCTTGGAACAAATGTGCGCCAATTCTCAATCCATTTGGGCGGCGGCAACGGCTTCACAATGATCACCGTAAATGATGGTAAACCTTTTTAAGTACCGTATTTCCTCTATTAGTAGCCCCGGGGCTTCTATTTTTCAACCACCCTCGAGGGGGGGGCGGGAGGCTTCAAATAGAGGGGGGGGGGGCTACTAATAGAGGAAATACGGTAATTTTGATTAATTAAAATATTTTTTTATTTACAGGGAAGAAAGCATTCATCGCCAATGAGTCCATTCTTCAAAAGCAGTTCCGCGAACAATTTTGGGACGGTGCATTTTTGCGAGAGCACACTGGACTTTGGATGTTGGGCCTGGACGTGCTGCCGTCGATGGAACAAGAGAATGTCAAGCTGTTCATCGAGCGCAACTGCAGCTGCACCATGGAAGCATGGGTAAGAAAATTGATGTTCAATAATTACATAAACATATTTAAATTATTTAAAGTTCACCCAACCGACCGATTCGATTGAGCCGAAAGAATCGGAACGGCCAACAGCTGGATCGAAAAATTGTCCAATCAAGAAAATCGATCAGACATTTCCAATCACTTTGCCCGGGGAATTGCCGTCCAAAATTGTCATCACTGCGACCACTGTTGCCAACGTGAACAACATTATTGTGGAACTTTTTCATGGAGGTGAACATTTTCAGTGATCAATTTTTAAATATTCATAATTTTTCAGATGCAATGGCCAAGGATGGCAACCTTTTGATAAGATTTACGGCTGGAACAAGCACCGATTTGCAAGTCTTTTTGCCTGGGGTAAATTTTAATTTTTTTGTTTTTAAATAAAAATTTTTAAAAATGAATTTAGACGGCTTCGACAGGCGTCGTCAAAAATTATCGACTGCCCAAAGGAAGCAATAAAATTCTCTTGCAGATTTATATTTTTGGATATTTCTATGGCATTTCACTATACGGCGCTCGCCTGGGAGGAGGGATTTATTGGCCAAAACAATGGTGGAATCGAAAAAAAGTCAAATCGATCAAGGTAAAGCGCCGGCGGCAACGTTTCAAAGATCGGAATTTTTGCGCTTTTTTCAAATAAAAATTGACACCCCCAGAATTTTTGGAATGTAATAAAGCAATTCAAATTTCAAAAATATTCAAATTCGAATTTTTTAATTAATTTTTTGAACCTTTTTTGGCTTTGTTGGGTGGGAGCCAAATAACAGAAAGTTAAGTATCGTTTTAAATGTCGTTTTTTAGCTGAACGGACAAATGGTGCTTCTGGAAGACCCTCGGGTTGAATACAACAAAGTAAGTTTTTACAATAATTTTTAAATTTTAGTAAATTATGAATGGATTTCTTAGACAAGTTTCCCACCGGTGAACCTTCCTAAATCTCGGCCCATTGCCGGCTTTTGGGAAGGTTCGACCTTTCTGTTCCGCGTTCAACTGCTTAACCCGTCCAAAGGGTTCAAAATCATTTTTTCGACCAATTCAACGTTCGACGAAAAAAGTAAAAAATAAAAATTATTAAAATATTGTTAATTTTAATTTGTGCAAAACAAAATGATAAAATATATAACTAACTAATTATTTTGCCAATCTAATGCTTTTTTTAAAATTACAGCTAATCAAACGGCATTTGTTGTCCAAGTGGTCGATTTGAAACGAGTTGAACTGGGCGTATATTATGTAATTAATTACTTTTTAATCAATTAACTTTTTAATTTAATTAATAAATTGCTTCACATTTTAAAGATAATAAAGTGCGTAAAGTTGTGATTAAATTAGTTTTTAGGGCGGAGAAGCGCATCCTGAACAAGCAAATCGCAAAGACTCATCTTTCAAAGCCGGCAATGCCTACGAATTCTTCATTAGCGTTTCCAAAAGCCTTTACGGAATACGGCTTAACGGGGCGAATTTGTTTGAAAATTATGCCAATTCAATGCCATTTTGTGACATTAAATTTTTCAGGGTAATAAAAACCATTAAAAAAAAACATTTTCTTCAAATTATTTTGCAGGTTGAGGGGGATGCAATTTTGCTGGACGAACCTGAACGGCACGTGCCCCCGCCGGTTATTTTTTCTTGAATTTTGAAAAAAATGTTCATAATTTTCTGCAATTTTTAGGCGAAAGAATGCATTAATCAAAAATAGAACCACTGATTGAGCAAATCTTTTTATAATTCGTTAATTTGTCACGTCTTTAAGCCATATAATTTTTTTTATTAACTATTAATCATTGAAGATTTATTTATTTGCTTTATAATGTTGTCACCGGCTGACTATTCTATCCCCCTTTTTTTTATTAATGTTTTAATTTTAATCAAATTGATATGTAAAAAGATTGAAATTCATCATCAATTGCAATTCAATTCATTACCAAATTTTGTATATGTTCTATAAAAATTTGTTGAGAAAAGCGTTAAATTTTGTTCCGGCGGCGCTGTCGGCACCGCTGGTCCCCTCCGAAAACTCCTAATAAAAATTGCAAAAATTTTTCAATTTACCCGAATTTTTTGAAACTAAAATTAAAAATTTTAAATAAGTCTCGGGTCTCGAGTCTCGGGGGTCATTTCTCGGTCTCGAGTCTCGGGGGTCATTTCTCGGGCTCGAGTCTTGGTGCTTGAAAACCTTAAAAAACAAGGGGTTTTTAAAACAGTTCTCAGTCACGAATCTCGGTTCCGAATCCTTAATTTCGACTCTCACCCAAAATTAAAGTATCGATTACGATGTTCAACAATATTCTATTAATTAAAAATTCAAATATTTTATTATTTTTTATGAAAAAAACATTAGCTCATTGAGCTACGCAGGCATCTTCTCCCTCGCACCTTCCCCATCCCTACCAGGGCTGGGCGAAACTTCGGTTTCGAGTTTCGCAAAATTTCGGGTATTTTGGGGCTTCGAGTTTCGGGTTCGGGACAAAAAATTTGTTTCATTTCGAGTTTCGGGTTCGGGTAGCGCGCCGAGCTTCGCCCAGCCCTGATCCCTACAGCAGAAGCGCAAAGGGGAACTCCCTCAGCAACCGGCGATCTATCTACGACTGCTTGAATATGTTGTTGCAGTTGTTGTTGTTGTCATCTTGCATTTAGTTGGGACGAAGCTGGGCATTTATGAGAGTTAATTTAATTTTAAATTTTGTCCAGACATCGAAAGATGTAATTTTTGTAAATTAAATGAAATTAGAGAAAAAAGCGGTGTGCCACGGCATAAAAATGGGATGATCGTTGTCGTCAAATGTTGGTGCGGATACGACGGAGAAAAAGTCCGGCATCCGGAATTCCGGCTCCCAAAAATCATCGGAGAATTTTTTAGAAAATTTTTTGGCCTATTTATCCCCCAACATGGTTTTTTGCACCCAGGCCCTCTGGGATTTTTTTTCTTCTTCCAAAATGACCCCCATTTTCAGTGTATTTTGGGGGTTTCCGGCTCTCTATGTATCAAAACATGGCACCGATTGTTACGGCACCGACACACGTTTCACAAATCACCAATCCACGTTAAGCTGTAACTTTAAAGGGTCGAACCGACTAAATTTATTTAGTGAATATATCATAAAAATCTACAATTTAAACCCTTAAAATGTTAAAATTCGCATAAATGATTCGTTAATATAAAACTTACTTTCTATTTAGGATTATGCATTTTGTTTAAAACCCAAAATTAATGGATAATAAAATAATAATTGAAGTGAATAAGTGTTTTCTTATTGTAGTTTGGATCAATATTTGGATTGCCAGATAAAATAATAATTCAGGCACACGAATAAGTGCACATTTTCTTTGTTTCAAATAAAACTGACTTTCTTTTTTTGTTTAAAACCCAATTGTATTTAATATTAATGGATTTTATGATTTTGGGGATTGCCAGATAAAATAATAATTCAAGAGAATAAGTGCTTTCTTATTGTATGTAGTTCGGATCAATTCCTTAATTATATTAGTCAACATTTTTACGAGGTTGGCACTGTCGCGGCTCAGACCAAAATTGGGGTTGCCCCTGTGGGGAAATTTGGTTTAGTCGGATTTTGATTCCCTGGGGGGAGGGGGGGGGATGTCGAACCAAAAGGGAATTGTACCGGCTTCACTTCTTTATTTCGTCAATGTTCCAGAGGGAATTGCATCGGTTAAAGCACTGGAAGAAACGGGGGATGGAGCCTATGGCGGGGGCAAAAGATCATCCATAAAGAAGCCAACCCTGGTAGCTCAGTTGGTAGAGCTGCCCACGGATTGGGTGGAGGTCGTGGGTTCGACTCCCACCCGGGGTTACCATTTTGCCTATTCTTTACTTAATTTCATGCGTGGCACTATTAGAATCAGTAAAGCCTTATCATTCGAAAGCTCTAAATGAGTAGAAAAGCATTACAGCAAAGTCGAAGTATTTTGATAAATTTCAAAAAAGTTATAATGTAAACATGCCAAATGTCGAACTTTTTCGTGGTTTTCTGATCATAACTTTTTTTAAACTTGATTTACTGCTTAGTTTGACAAATCCATTCATTTGGAGCGGAATTTTTTTACGAAACGACTCAACACGGAAACGGAGCATATGTCGGCCAGCCCGAACTGAACTGCCCGTGGAGTAAAGAGAGTTGGCTTAAATAGCCAGTGATTTCTCGTTAAGGAGTTTGAAGTAAGGTTGGACGGGACCGGGACCAGTACTGAAATGTCTTTTCTGGGGCTGAAATTTAGTCCCGGGTTTTTCGAGCTCCGTTATAAAAGGTCCCGGTTTTAACAGCGTATAAATGCCTGAAATAGTGTTTTTAGCTTTGACTGGAGCTTCTCGAGCCCATTTTATAATCCATATTTTCCATATTTCGAGATTTTTCAAAAATTCCTTAACAAAAATGCAATAAAAACGAAAAATACGCCCCTAAAAATTGACTTTTTCACGACTAAAAATTCTGCCACCAAAAAATGAAAATTTTTAAAATTCTGCTTATTTTCAAAAAATTTTTCTGAAATGCCTTTAATTTACATATAAAAATTTTAATTTCTCTTATTACTTCAATTAGGAAAAACTTGCCCATTTTTTGCTATATTTGAAAAAAATTTTCTCCATATTTCGTCCATATTTTGCAATTTTTCATCCATATAATTAGCGGCCCTAATAATAATATCCCGGTTTTCATGGTCGAAATCCCGGCAAAGAATCCCGGTTTTCATGGTCGAAATCCCGGCAAAGAATCCCGGTTTTCATGGTCGAAATCCCGGCAAAGAATCCCGTTTTTCATGGTCGAAATCAAGGCAAAGAATCCCGGTTTTCTGGTTGAAATCCCGGCAAAGAATCCCGTTTTTC